>JAPYZO010006110.1:0-11911 GCA_030522905.1 Torymus flavipes | reverse complement strand
AACAAACAAGAAAAACCACACACCGAAGGTGTGCTCGAAAAAAATTTTTCAAATCGTGTTTTCGGGTTTTGTCGCCACTTTCATCGGAATTGCACATATACGTACACGTGCAGATAAATATTCCTGTATTAATTCATTTCCAAAGTAACACTAGAGAAATATAGAACTTAATTAAACAGCTTCAAATTCCTTAGATTAATTTTATTCATTCTTCGCCTTCCCATCCATCCCTTCCACTGAACCACGATTTCTCCTAAAAACACCAGTCCTGCCATTGCCGTACCAGCCAGTAACCCGCGAAAGTTAAACTCCAGCTCTTCCAGGTTAATCTTCTTGGCCTCCCCTTCTTCACCCGCCGGAGCTGGCCACGCTTTACTCTCGTGCATCTTCCTGTGTCCCGTGACCTCCGTCAACCGGTCCTTCAGTATTTTCGTCACAATTCCTGACTCGCTCAATCTCGACACCATGGTGTTGAACCTCGTCTTCAGCGGCCAGTCCTCCCTGTGGATGAAGCTCAGCAGGTTGTTCTGTATGTTGTGTTTGGATATGTGGCAATCGTGGCAGTGCTTCGCGTGGTGGTTGATCAGGAAGGAGTCGCAGACACAGATCACGTTGACGTCGATCGCCAGACGCTCGATGCAGTCCTCAATCGACATCTCCACTAAACGCTCGTTTAGTTCCTCGTTGTCGAAGAATTCCTTGACGTAGGGTGGCCCGTAGATGTCGTAGTCGTACATGGCCGAAATGAGGTCCTCGCGAGAGTCGATGAGAAAGGTACCTGAAGGCGCGGCGAGTGAAGAGGTCAGGTTGCTCTGGAGATATAGGTTGATGCCGTTGAGGAGAAATATGAGGAAGACCACGTAGAGTTTTGTGATCGTCGGTGGGTGGTGCTTCGTTGGCATTCCTGAACAGACGATTCATTTTATTCAGATGGGTACATACTTTTATTGTATTAATTTACCTATTATTCCTTATTATTCCTTAAGTCAAGACTAACGTTAGTTTAGTAAGTAGTAAGTTGTGTATAATAATGCGTTACACGAATAAAATGGTTTTAGATGTATCAGGTGCATTTTTCAGTACCATACGATACGTCAAGATAATAATTATTTTGATTTTTTAAATAATCACATAGCTTAAGGTGGTTTTATTAAGATGTCTCAAAATTCAGACGTGGTAGACTAACTTTGGTTGTGGTATCGCGTTTAGGGAGTTTTTAGGGGGCAGAATACACCGAGATATGGTGGTCCAATCTAATGAACCGAACCTTTTCGTTTTTTTTTGGGGCTGTGTAATGATTGATTTCAACTTTTTGTAACATTATGTACATACTTTTTATACAAACAATAAATTTAACAGCTCAACCTACCCAGCAGCATTTTCAGCACCGCCAGCATAGAGTTGACCCAATCAAACTCCACCAAATACTTGAGGAGTACCACCGCCACAGCCACTCCCACGATAATTCCCACCGTCACACCTGGCTCCACGGGCATCGAGAAGACAGCGACTGTCATCGCTGCCTCTTTCATGATTATGCACGTGCCTCCGTTACCATGAGGATACGTCTCCAACCTCCAGAAGCTCCTAAAGTAGTACTGGTTGATGCCAATATCGTACTCGCCCCGCACTATGTACTCAAGGGACCCGCGAGGCTCGTAGGTCAACGGGTCCACGTATCCTTCTTTGAAGATAGTGACGTGCACCTGGGCTCCCAGTCTTCGCCAGATTTCCTTGGTTATGATCGCGTCAATGCCCACGAAGTCCGTGACATTGTAGCGCGACCTGGAGTGGAGAGCAATGGTAGGGGAGAGGCTTAACATGCCAGGGAGAATGGCGCCGGCGACGGCGACCGGGTAGTCGTCAAGGATGTAGGTCTTGGTGAAGTTGAGGCTTGCACACGTGGTGGAGGTTACTTCTAAAATGGTGCGAGAAAGAGATTTTATTGATTACTTTTCTTGTTTTCTGAGAATATTCATATTATCGAGATGTTGAAGGTGAGTAAAATATATATATTAAAATTTATACTAAAAATATCCGTATTTTTATTATTACGGTCTGAAAAATATCTCGCAAAAAAATTGATAAAACTACAAAAAAAAAACCATGAGGTGCATGAAATTGCAACATGTTTTACTGATTTTCGTAGTATCAAGGCAATAATCGAATATACTCTCGTAATGTATTATAAATGATTTCTGCATCTCATTTATGCAATACATTCATGTCTGTTTTTATTATTTATTGGCTTGCCATACTAAAAAATAATCTCAACGAAAAATATTTAAATTTAATTCTTTAATCATGCCTTAATGGGATGAACTTAAATATAGTAGAAATGAATAGTGCTTTTATCAAAAAACTAATTTTTCATGGATAAATAATCACGACTTCATGCTGTATAAAATATAATTTGAAAAATAATTTACATTAACTATAGAAGAAAAACTTTCTTCAACCAACTAAATATTTATATTACTGTATTTAAAAACACAACTTTCTGATATCTACTGTATAAAAAAAAATATTTTTCATACGTTGACATGTATTTGAAAGAAACTAGCACTCGTAAAATTCCAATTAAATAATAAACAGTTTTTTTAGACATACGTACTTGTAAAATTGACGGGGAACCGGAATATCGTTATGGGATGATTGCGCTTTATATCATTGATCGAGTCCACTGCCTCCCACGACTCCAAAGCGTAAGCGGTAAACGGATTAAAGCTGTAGAAATATATGGTGTCCCCTCTTCCACAAACGTAAAAAGCGTACAAGGCATTAAACGACCATACGTCGCGAAGAAAATACTTCGCATCCGAGCAAGATTCATCGACGTTTGTCAACGCGATGAAGAAGATCGCTTCTGCATTCCAAAACACTGACCTTTTGCCTTGCTGGAGGGTCTGATTTAGCGATTCGACGGATGCGTAAATGACGAAGATTGCCGCCGGATAGCGAAGCTTCTGCACGACGTCCTCGGTGATCTTGTAAACCCCCTTCAGGCGCTTGTGACGCTCGAACATTTCCGACTCTGACAAACCGACGATGTTTATGGAGAGGTTTTGGGGAAACCGTGGATGCAAGGTTGGAAAGTCTACTGAGTCGCCGACTAAGACGACTTTGTCTAAGTCTTCGGGGTAACAAATGGTCATGATGTTCATCTAAAAATTAGTATGCTTATAAAATTACCGATCTTCTCGTGAATATTACTTCAGGATTTAGTTGTAAAGATACTTACGATTGTTTGGACGATGACATCCAGTACGGGAGCGTCATTTTTCGTCTGAATTAATGAGGATATACCATATTGCAAATTAATTATTAATAATGACATAAACAAAGAACTATGCCCGTAATTATAGACCCTCATTACAAATTCGTGAACCAGTCTTCATAGCTACTGTAGAATACTTAATTGAATCTGGAAATTGTAAGCTTACTATATCGTAAGCTTAAATGCGGAAAATTTTTGTGTGAGGATTCTTTTTATATAATAATTTTTTATAAATATGATTCAAAGTCGTAGCTTTATTTTACAAATTTACATTGAATTGAAGTGCGAAGGGGAGAGTAAGGATGAATGTATTGAACAAGAAAAATTTTACCGTGAAAATTATTTTTGCAAAAAAGAAACTACCGATTCGTAAAGTTCTCGTAGTTGTGACTATTTTTAAATGTTAAAAATCTTACACGTGGCACAACGCTTACCTATGTTTATAGGTTGTTTTCCTAATGACAACCATTTGAAGATAGCGATCGAATACATTTTGACCGTAAAATGTTATTTTTAACACGTGGCGTACATTGCATATGAAATTCGATTTTCTTTGTTTATAACTTTCTAAAAAACTATGAAAATAAATGCGAGTGCTCGCGCATGACAAACGCATTAAATTGCTGATAAATTTAAACTGAACAAACAAAATATAGATTTTAAATTGTAACGCAATGTAATAACTAGCTGATTCTATTGAAATTCGTGCAGGCCGTTACAGATCAACTTTTTCTTTTCTCGTCTAAAAGCTATCAAAATCTGTTCTAAACCATATTCAAGGAGGACACGTGCCTCGGGATTTTGATTGAGAATTTTTTTTTATTCTTCAGCCTATAATCAATATTATATTCCAATTTTAAAACTGCTGTAACTTTGTTAAGGCTAATTAATACTTTGATACTCAAGATTTATCTTATCCAGTTATTTAGGAAAAACTGAACAATAACGATTCTTTTCAAATGTAATTTTTTCGAAAACTATATTTTTTTCTCTGAAAATTTCATGTTTTAAACATGTAAAAAGTTCATTTTTCCAAAAGGTGTGAATATGCTATTTTTTTTCTTTCTTTAATAAGGATTGTTTTTTTTTAATAAGAAAGCATCTATACCGCTGGAACTGCGAAGTATGAATGGCAAAAGATATATTGAAACAATGTGTTTCGAGTAAAGAGAAGTCAACATTAAATTTACGGAAGTATTTATTTTTATTTAATTCATATTATATACACATACTTATTTATGTCAAAAAAATCTTAGCGAGAGTTGAAATGAGAGTAGAAATCTAGGCAAGACATGCATTTTTGTTTAAGCTTTAAACATTTACTTAAACTGTAAATCGTTATAAATTATCTATATGATAATAGGCTTATTTTACAGTTTTTCGTTTATATCATCAATATAGTAGCGAATGGGAGAGTAAATAAAATGAGAAAGGAAGATTACTCAAAACCAACTTTTTTATACAAAAATTAATTGCTATGATCATCATTAAAAGCATTCACTTCGATTTCCAATACATCTTTATTTCCACAACAGTACAAAAAAATAACAAGTACTTTACAAAAATGCCAAAAATCATCTGCCCGAACCTCTCCTCCACGTTCTTTTACTCCATTTTTCCACGCTTATCTCAACGACGATGACAATAAACGCCAGAACGAACCCAATCCCGAGAACGTACCACCCAAGTCCGAGCACTTCCAGAGTCATTGGTTTTGCCTCAAACGCCACATAATCCTGCTTGCTTCCATTTCTACTCTTCTCCTCCATCTTTCTGCCCTTCCCCTGTAACACCACCATCTCCATATTCCTCATGTACATGTACACCCCACCCTCCACGAGCCTCCGCACCAGATCACCCACCCTCTTCAGCAACGGCCAGTCCTCCCTCGTCACGAACGTCATATCCACCTTGCTTAACGACTCCCTCGACACGTGCAGGTACTCGTGCATTCTCTTGCGGTACTCGGTCGCGAGGTAACAGTTTTCCACGCAAACCACATCGACGCCATTTTGCAACCAGTGCAGGCACTGGCTTACTGTGGAGTTGTAGTATAGACGGGCCACTTGGCTGTCGTGCAAGTGTACTAGGTTGAAGAGCTCGCCGTAGAGGTAGAGGTCGGACTGGAGGAGCTCAGCCACGGAGTCTATGCTACTGCCGTCGCTTGGAGCCACGAATGTCGAGGTGAGGCCGCTCTGAATGTGCACGTTCAGGCAGTACATGAGCAAGGCGATCGAGGTGACGAAGAAACGGTGGTTGATGGCGAAGCGGGTATGACCGGTCGGTGTACCTGGAGTGTAGACAGATATTGGTCATATATTAGTACATTATGTAGTACATCTCGCGTTACAAAAGTACAGTACTTTATTTCCAGCTCACTGTGGCCATTTTATAGACTTGAAAAGTTATTACCAAATTTATCATAAACGTTAAAAATTTGATTATGTTACTTTATTACCGCATATGCGGGAATAAAGTGAAAGAGGGAAGCGGACGCCACTTTTGCCACGCTTTTCAGGCTGTAACGTGGCCATTATAGTGGAGATGGGAATAGAATAATGTTCTTTCTACAGCCGTAAAATGCAGCTTTACCGCCTAGGACCGAAAACTACTTTTTTGTTTTCATTATACGGGCAAATTTGCTCTTTATAATATCGTACAACAATTACCATATGAAAATATAAAGGTATGAAGATATGAAGATGGCGCAGTACAAAGTGAGATATGAGTATGGATGATGTGAGAGAATTAAATAAACACAAGTGACACCTATTAGTTTAAAAAAACATTTTTTATCAATTCTTATTAATTTTGTAGACAAATAAATATAATTCTTTTTATCCAAATAATACATTTTTTCTAAATGTAGCGATGTATATAGTATGTAAAAATTTTTGAATTTCTCAATTTTCTATAAGTATATCTGATCTAACTTTCAATTAATTTGCCAATTTAGTACAATAGTTTGAATTTTCAGCCTCGTACACTGTTTGCCAGAATAATTCTCATCGATCAACCTACCCAGCAACATATGCAGCACGAAAATCAGAGCCTGGACCAGCCTCATCCTCATTAGGCTCTTGAACGTCATCGCAACCATCAACCACGTAATGAGGAATATCACGACGACCTTGACTTTCGACATCAGCATCAACCTGTTCACAATGGAAAATCGTCTACCGTGTCGCCTTGTGATCATGCATATGCCGGTGCTCCAGTGCGGGTACGTCTGCTGCCGCCAGTAGTCACTGTAATAATACTGATTGAGAATGATATCGATGCGACCCTCGATGATGTCCTTCAGAACACTCTGTGGCTCGCCGTAGAAGTTGAGGAAACCGACGTCGAGGTACAGTTGAATTATAGGTTTTGCTTGAAGCTTGTCCCACAGAATCCGTGCAATCCAGGCGTCCCGACCTGTAAAATCCGAGAGCTCGTAAAGGGGTTTCATTGTCGTGGTGAGCTGGAACATCAGAGGCATCTGGGTGGCGCCCAGTCGGATCGGGTAGCCGTCCAATTGAATTGTCTTGTCACGATGTAGAGCTTGACAGATCATGGGAGTAACATTGTCTATTGAATGAAAAAAAAAAGAATGTTTTTTCGGATTGAAAATACAGTATTTTTGGTAAAAACGATTATAACAGATGGCGCTAAAACAATAGTGAGCATTCGTATAGATAACAAGATTGTTGACTATATGCCAGTATGAGTTGAAGTCAGAAAAAGTATTTAACAATCACACAGGTTATAAAAAAATCTCAATTTTCTTCAATTTATCGTATTTATGAGCATTAAAGCGTTATCGAATACGTTTCCGTCGTCAGGATCTATTGGCATTTGTGCATTTACTAAAAGAAAAAATTATTTTCTTTTTCAAATTCAAATTAAAAAAAAATTGCCCTACAGCCGCAACTATTGCATAAAACAAGAAAGAAAAAACGAAATTTGCATTGAAATAAGGTAAAAACGGTCGCCATATTGAATATTCCACTGTGTCTGGATATATCGGGGACCCAATAATTTATCTACATACTTCCACCAAACCTCATACTCACCTTCCGAATCCAGCGATAACCGATAAACCACGAAAGGATGACCTCTGCCCTTGTCCACAACAATGTCTGCCACTTCCCACCCTGTTTCAGCAGCATTCGCAAACGGGTTGAAATCAAACAAATTTATTCTCCCTTTCGAATCACGACACACGTAAACAGCCGTCAGCACATTGAAGCTCCAGGCGATGCGCAGGACATCCTTGACATTCCAGCATCCCCTATCAAGATCTTCGTTAACCAACAAAAACATCGCTCGCGAATTCCAAAGCGTCGAGTCTCTCAATCTTTCGAATAGTTCGTTCATGGATTCATTCAAAACGGACAGGATGAAGACTTTGCCAGGATAGTGGAGTTTGCGAACTACATCTTCGGTGACTATAAGAACCCTTTTCAGACGCTTGTGGCGCTCAAAGATTTTTGATTGCGATAGCGCGATAAGGTTGATGGATAAGTGCGGGGTGAGTAGCCTGTGCAAACCGACGAAGTCAGTCCAGTTACCGGCTACAATGATTTTGTCGTGACACTGATGAAAACACGTTTTTACGATATCTACCTAGATTGCGAATGTGCAAAAATTGAAACAATTACTTTAATGATTTTTGTAGCAAAGCAATTGATACTATGATATTTAGTTTCAGCTGCGATGAAAATAATTATTTAAAAAAGTAAAATTTTGTACAAAAATTATAAATTTAATTACTATTTATAAAGTAAAATTTGCCACAAAATTAAAAAATTTCTATTTATAAAATTTTTTTATAAAAAGTAAGATTAATAATAAACAGATTTTAATTATGTAATATTTACTTACCACCACCACTGTTATAGAATCGTTAACAATAGTAATGTTTTTTAATTTATTTTTTATATTTATTGCGTCGACTATAGATGTTGTTCCATCAAAATTTCTTAACAGTAATAAAATTGCTATTACTGCGAACATGTTAATGTTGCTTTAATAGTGTGAACTTTGTTAACATCACAAATAATTATTAGGAAAAAAAACTATATCGGTCTGAACGAACGTCACTGCGAGAAAACGACAGTGAAGAAAATGTACATACATATAAAGCCGTACAAAGTATAAAACTAGTTATATCCGTGAAATCACTTCCAGCAATTAGAGTTAGCTATTATATTGCGTGCCAGCGTTGAAAAGATTGAAAGCGAACAAAAATAACTTCTATAGTATAGGTAATAATGATTTTCCAGAAGTTATTAGCTAGACGCGATCAATAATAAAGCTTTGCGGGCTTCTTATCGGGGTTCCGTGATCCATTATTAATATAAAGTCAATTTCGTCGACAATTGTGACACAAATACTATAATATAATTGTCTTTATAATATTATTGTGCGTAATGATAATTAGGAAAACTACCTCTACTTTTATTGTACAGATGTCAGAATGAAATTTTCGCTGGTCATAACATAATTGCTTTATATAAATGTGCATAATTAATTCTCGTACAATTTTATTTAACAAAAACTTCGCGCGTATTATAGGAAAATAATAATTGGATTATAAGTAGGAAAACTACCTCTACTTTTATTATACACGTGTCGGAATGACATTTTGGCTGGTCATAACATAATTGCTTTATATAAATGTGCATAATTAATTCTTGTAGAATTTTATTTAACAAAAACTTGCGTATTATTTATTTATTTTTTTAAGTTATATGAACATGATCATGTTAGTTTCAATTCAAAAGTTGATTTCAATCACTTTAAATTATACGATAATAACATAATTTTGATAAATAAAATAATGAAATTTTTCATATACTATTTTTATTATTTAGTTTTAAATACACAAAATCAAGAATTCAATCTTGAAAATTCAAACATATTTGATTTTGGACTTATTATATACATCCAATCAAATGGAGTTAACAACAATAAATCAAATAAATTCACAATCTTATTGAGACAATATATTTCATTCATTAAAAACAAATGATGTTAAAAAAAACCTGTAAATTTGTGTGTGTGGGTGTGTGTGTGTGTGTGTGTGTATATATATATTGTATATTTTTACAAATAAAACCTATCTTATGTAATCTTATTTAGACTAAAGACTGATGAGAAAATACTATTAGAATATATTGCGAATTTTTTATGCAATCACTTTAAAAAGTTCCTCATTTATATAATTAATTAGCGTTTAATTTTTCGATAATATAATTAATTAGTGTTTAATTTTTCGATAAAAAATTTAATAATATTTTAAATCTTTTTTTTTTTTTTTTTTTTTTTAACAGCAATTTGTTGTAAGGAATGAGATTTTCAAAACCCATATATCGTGCTTGTTCTGTAAGTCACACGAACGATTTGATAACGTATATCTAAAAGGATAAAGATAAACCCATGTATCTCAGCGATGAAACTATTATAAAAGAAATGTGTGTCCTCATAAAAAGTAAAGATTTATCATTAATTTCTATTACTTCGTAGTTCTACAATAAAAGCTCCAAGTGCAAAGGAGATCCCAATTATTAGAACATACCAGGCGAAGCTTATTGCCTTTATATCCAATGATCTTAAATCCTCTGAAATTAAAATATTCTTATTGTTTACCTCCAAAAGCGACCCCTCCTGATCAAATTTAGAAAACTCAGCACTCTTCAAATGTGATATAATTCCACCCTCGTACATTTTCTGTACCACCTTCGTCACCCTTATGCCGAGTGGCCAATCCTCCCTTATTAAGAACGACTGGTAAAGGCGTCTCACATGTTTCTTTGACACGTGGATGAAGTCATATTGTGTCTTGAAATACTCCGACATCTGGCAATCCTTGAGACAAGCAACCCTCTGACCCGCTTGCACTCTCTCCATACAGTCCTTGAACTTAGCAATGGTGAAGATTCCGGTGAAGTTAACTTCATCAAGGTACTCCTTCATGAAAGGACGACCAACGATCTCATAACCGCGTCTCAGAATGTCCTTTAGCGAATCAACGTTGAGCAAGGGACTAGGGGCGACTAGAAACGAGGTGAGACTAGTTTCGAGGAACATGTTCAGTCCGAACATTATGAAGATCATGTAAGCAATGTTGATTCGCTTCAGGTTGGACTGTGAACATTTAATCGATATACCTGTATCGCAACAGAAATTAATTTGCAAATATCTCATATAAACTTACAAACACATAATTCATTTTCACAAATTTGACTTACCCAAAAGCATCTGCAATACCTTTAGAGATGCATCGGTAAACGCGATTCCTATCAAGTACTTCATTTCGATGGTTATTAGCACCGTTGCAAATACAACCAGCGATATATCAATAGGCTTGAATACCCAGAGCACCGGATTCACATCGGTCCTCCGTTCCTCCCTAGTCAAAGCGCATAACCCATTCATACCATGAGGGTACGTGTGGAGACGCCAGAAGGGTCTGACATAAAATTGGTTCACCACCATGTCTTGATTACCGTCCATAATAAGCTTGATCAAACCATGGGGTCTGTTGATCACGTCTATGTAACCGCTGTGCTTATAGATCGTTATGGTGGTTGAAACATTTAGGTTTTCCCAGATGACACGAGCGATAAGTGCTTCCACGCCAGTAAAATGTTTGAAGCTGGATTGGGTGAAGGGACATTCGGGCTTGTAGTCACTGATTAAGAAAGGGCTGAGCACGCCGCAGAGGCGAACGGGGTAGTTGTCGAGGCGATGGGTTTTGTCAAAGATTAGAGTCCGGCAAAGATTAGTGCCAGAAGTAACTGTTGGAGAAAGGGTAATGGTAATTTATAATTTGATCGGCTGTAACGATTGGTTAGCTTACCTAGCGATTTTAGAGAAAGACTGTAAACTGTGAACGGGAGCTTTCTTTCGAGGTCCGTTAAAACATCTCGCAATTCCCATGGCATTGGTGCATAAGCTGTAAAAGGGTTGAAGCCGTAAAAGGCTATTTTTTCGTTGATCGAATTACAAATAAAGACTGCATTTAAAACGTTGAATTTCCAGGCAATTCGAAGTATATCCGAAGCTTCCGAGCATTGACTTTTCAGATTAAGTAGAAAAAAAGTTGCGTATGGATACCAAAACGTCGAATTCCTCATTAATAAAAAAGTTTCATGTACCGTAAGATTTGTTAAAGAGACTATAAACAGTTTCGCAGGATAACGGAGATTTTTGACAACTTCTTCCGTCATCTTATATACATTTGATAAACGTTTATGACGCTGAAACATTCTCGATTCGGATGTGCTGATTATATGTATTGATAAATTAGGTGGAAGGAGGTCATGCCAATTCGGAAAGGAAGTCCAGTCACCGGTAAAAATGATTGGGTCCAAATCACATAGAAAACAAGATTCCACGATATTAACCTAAAAATATATTTATTCGTGAAAACAGAAACCTATATTTTAGAAATCTGAATTATTAACATTAGAATTACCATTGATTTCATTACATGAACTGATTTTGATTCATTGCTTTTATCAACATTTTTATTGAAAACATTTACAGTACTTGAATATGTTTTATGGTATTCATATACAATTAGCATTATAAGAATAAGTGCAATATATACGTTAGATTTCAAGTCCATTGAATATTTATCAAACT
>JAPYZO010006109.1:0-19073 GCA_030522905.1 Torymus flavipes | reverse complement strand
AGACAACAACAAAAACTACAGAATCTCAATACTGCATTCCCACTCTTCAAAAATTATATACAATGCTTCTACAAAAAAAATCATATAGTCAAAAAATTTTATCAACCTCTCCCCTATCCATTTAAACGCTCAATCTTAACCAGTAATCTGAATACTGTCATCTCAACTGAGCAAGGCCAAAAAATTAAAAAATCAGCAAATTCTATAGAAGAATTCAAACACGTATTCCAACAAAATAACCATAACTACATTGATTTTTATACAGATGGATCCAAAATAGAACAAGGCAACTATACGGGAATAGGTATTTCTGCCCTCCGACCGCAAAGCGTCAACTTCCCAGCCGCTGCGCGAAACGAAGTTGTCGCTTTCCGGCGCCGTCGAGCAGAAAAATAGTATACTGACCTTGGCCAGTAGTTTGTCCACCTCGGCTTCGCCTCGGCCGACAATTACATGTGTTCTGAGACATTTCTTATTTTACTGGCCATGGGTCATAATATACTATTCATTCCCCACAACTAAAACTAAATCTAAAGTATAAAACTAATAAACTAGCATCGATTTTTACTGCAGAAGCACTCGCTATTCTCACTGCTTTAAAGACCATACTTGAACTTAATATAACAAAAGCCAGAATTTTCTCACTCACTTTCAGAATTAAGTTCACTCTAGAACTACTTGCCTCTTAAAACAAGCAATGTCTCATTTATAATACTTGAAATAAAAAAGTTACTAAATCAAGAGAATTTACCAATCACTAGAAAGCAAAATAAAAATCTACAGGACACCAGCCCACATAGGAATAACAGGTAATGAGACAGCAGATAGACTAGCTAAAAAAGCCATCACAACTGGCGAAAAAATAGACTTCCAAATCCCCTATGGAGATCTCTATGAAAAACAAAATCTGCTAAACCATGGTTTCATGGTACCCACACAACACGTTACCACATAACTACCCTTAATAGACTGAGAGCTAATCACTACTCCCTTGGTGAAATTAAGCCTCCATAGGAAAAATATTATCCAGTCAGCTAGATGCCAATGTGGCTTCAATGAAGAATCTATTGAACATGTAGTATTAGACTGAAATTTACAAGAGAATTTCTTAAAGCCTGTGATCTATTTGTTTAATCCCTACTTAAATCATCACTTAAATCCAAATCACTCTCACTCCTAAACATGCCCACTATCCACATCCCAAAACATAAATCTGAATGAAAAAAAGAAGAACTAGGAATCCATCATCATACGGTGCTGAATATTCGGCCTCGAAAAACCTAGAACTACAATCAGCACAAGAATGCAATATTCATACACTATCGACTGAACCAACAAAACAGAAATGCTTAATATCACCGGGTGATGGCGCCAGGGACTTCTCCCTATTACCAGCTAAACAAGAAGAAGAAGAAGAAGAAGAAGACTGTGAGCCCTGTACGCGAGGACACAAGCAGACAATCTCCCGCACGCATTATACCAAGCTCAAGCAGTGGTGCACGTGGCATCACGTGCACCATCGCATAGTTCATGACCATTTTACCTCGTACCCAGTACCTACTATACTCACGCTCGGTATTTCCACTCGGACACGCGCTTGCGACTCGGCGCGTGAGCACTGATGTCTCGTGCAGCGGCGCTCGAGCAGATTAGCTTGTCACCGGTCATTTTACCTCGCGTGCGGTATTACACCGGGCTCGGTCGTTTTATTCGGGTACAAGCAGTCATCTACTCGCGACTGGTATTAGAGTACCCAAGTACTCGTGCCCGAGGATTTTTCGTTCTGCCCAGTGTTTTGCTTGCACTGGCATCCTGGAAATATAAAGAAATATAGATAGAGAGGCTTTATCGTATTTTGTAAGTAAAAGGGTAAAATATTTGAATATGGTTCAAATAAATATTCTTATTCATGAAGCTTGTTCATACTTAATAAGTACATACGTATACTTTTTGCTCGCATGTAAACGATAAAGTCTCTCTATCTATATCTCCAATCTTCTCTACATTTCCAGGATGCCAGTGCAAGCATAACACTGGGCAGAATGAAAAAACCTCGGGCGCGAGTACTTGGGTACTATAATACCAGTCGCGAGTAGATGACTCCTTGTACCCGAGTGAAACGACCGAGCCCGGTGTAATACCGGACGCGAGGTAAAATAACCGGTCGCGAGCTAATCTGACCGAGCCAGGTATACTACCGGGTATACTACCGAGGTAAAATGACCGGTGACAAGCTAAACTGCTCGAGCGCCGGTGCACGAGACATCAGTGCCCACGCGCCGGATCGCAAACGCGTGTCCGAGTAGAAATACCGAGCGCGAGTATAGTAGGTACTATCATGGGTACGAGGTAAAATGACCGGTCATGAGTAAAGCGCTGGTGCACGAGATACCAATGCTTGAGCTCGAGCGTGCGGGATATTGTCTGCTTGTGTCCTCTCGTACAGGAGTCATAGATAACCCTCGAGAATGATCTCTCGGTAGTTTTTAATATTCCACGCACGAGGGCGCTAAAGATAATTTCCCTCATGCACGCGCCACTGTGAATGCACTGTAAAGATTAACAAACGAGAAAACAAGTGTGCGGTGTTGGAAAGAGAGAGAGGGGGTTCTTGCTGGGAAAAAAAGTTAGTTGAGCTTGCGTCCTCTCGGAGTGAACGACAGCGAGAGCTTTTGAAAAGCTCATTTTCACCATACCTTGGCCGAAAGTACCACTTTCGCTCCCGGCTCCGAAACGCGAATGTAGTATTTTCGGCCCGGGTGTGATGAAAAATCGTATACGCAACATGGGGATAAAGAGGGTCACCCCAATGCACTTGTTTGCAATTTACACTGCAATCAATTGTAATATTTATGTCTCCTTTTAAACTCAATAAATCATAATTACATTTACAAGTTTCGCCTTTTGTAATTCATTATATTAATCTTAATTCATGTAGCCGACTGCTTAGGGCAGTCGGGAACGTGCTTTGTTGAAAAATAATAATTTTCCAGAGATTACAAATATTTAAATATGGCGTAAGAAAATCATTAAAAATTTTGCCTTTTATTTTTAAGATTTAATTGGCCACATATTAGTGATAGCTAATTGGTTCGAATATCTGGACCTCAAACTAGCCTTCAATAAATGCTCCATTGTCTTTTTGGGATACGCGTCGGATACCATTATGGTAGGGAAATATGCTCTTACTCTAAATAATCAGTCTCTTATAAATACCAAAAGCTTCAGAATATATCTGCGGGTCATACGTAGGACTCTAAATTCACGTGGGAACCGTATCTCAAGTCGATCTCGAAAAATACTAAATTGGGAGTTCACATACCATATCATCCATCTGTAATACAAACTGCAGTACTCATCCGCAAATAACCATTGCCTTTTATTAAGATTGGAATGGGTGAATTCTTGTTTTGTCAATACACATTCCAACCTCTTTGCTTTAGAATTACACCCGACGTATCACCAGTCACCTAAGGCTGTATCAGAACTAGCCCTATATCAATGGTCTCTATCAACTGGCGGCGGATATGCTTCACTTTGAAACGTTATAGAAAGCAGCATCTTGCTGTCATCGCGGTTTCCAGAATCCCTCTATCTATGTTCAACACCATCATTCCAAGACTTCGTAGAATTCATGATTATTTTATATCCAAGTCTAAATCTACTAAATTAAAGTACAAATTCGATATTCTTAATTATTATATATAGGTGTTATAAGAAGACGAACCTCGTAGCTTGCTCATGCTATTACAGATTCTTTATTCAACCATGTTATTGACCGCTATACGAAAATTTCTTTCAAAACAATTATGTAATGCAGAGTGATGAAAGGGAATAAAAACATGAGGCTTCGGTCTACAGAACTAGTTTCAGGATCTAATTAGAATCTAAGCGCTACTCCTTAATATATATCTTTAGCTGCGAGGCTTTGACTCTTTGAAATCATTAAATTGCATTTCTTGTCCTGACTCAATATTAGCATATAAGCTTTTGAGTAGGTTTGTCTGGAGGCTTTACCACAATACTTTTATGAAATGCACATCCACATAAATTAATAAATTATAATTATTTGTATACGCTGTATAATTCATTTCAAATAATATATACAGTTAAAGAATGTGCAGATATTAAAAAAAAAATTTGAGTTTATGTAATGTTTTACGTCGTGTTATATAACGTGTTATGGCGATACCGCTTGGCAGACAATGAAGATACTGCGGATCAGGCACGCAAAGTTGTATTTGTCATTGGTAGATAATTACAGAAAGTCATTCATTTTGTTTTCCAGATAAAATTTGTCTGTTAGTGTATCCACAAGCATATGAAAGTGAGCCCATAGTGGCTGTTTTTGGTGTTGGGTTTGTAGTTGGAGGAAATAGGATTTATTTTAACATATTGCTATTGATTTCAATTTTTATTTGATAGAGTGATCACTATATAAATTTTATTGTCTCAGACTTCCCATTTTAATTTAAGAAAAATGTTTGAAGAGATTAAAGTTATTTAGATCTATATTGCAGATTGTATAGTTAAAAATAATCAGGTCTTTATCTTCTATTGTTTCAATAAATGAGATTCTTATGGTGAGCTATGAACTGAGCTCCATATATCATTACGTAAGTTGGAGTCTCCTCCTATTATTCTATATTTAAATTGTTTTGTTGATTGTATTAGTTTGTGTCTCTTTTTGTGGGTTACCCTGGAACTCAGTAAACAGAGCGCAATTAGTATTTTTTTCGTTGTTATATCTAATTCAAGGGTGATAGCTACAGCTTCTATAGAATCATGTTTATTGTAAATCATTTTTTAGTTTTCAACAGTGAAGTTAGATTTAGTTAGAAATACATACACCGCCTCCATGGTATTTTTATCTTAATTTTTTTTATTATTCTATTCTTTCTAGACATGTTGAAATTTTTTAATTGAACGTTATTGCTTTCTCAAAGAGAAAGCTTGGTAACGGTGAAATTTTTTGACCCCGAGATTTCGCGCGTGTGTTTGTGTGTGTGTGCGCGCGTACGTGCGTACGTGCGCGTGTGTGTGTGTGCGTACGTGTGTGGGTGTGTGTAAATGGACTAAAATAATTGAAATTGTAAAATTAAATGTATGCGTATGAACAAAGCAGCAAGTAGTTTTTTTATTCAAGTGCTGATATCTATAAAAGATACAATATCGTGTTCAACCACATTACTTCCAGGAAACAGATATTGATAAAACTTAGAGGTTTCTGTTATTATTATACATGTACTCGTGTATAACTATATCTTAGAAACTCTGTACATGTAAAGTGCCATTTTTACGCACGCTTACGTTTATATAAGCATGCGCAAAAATAGCAGTTTACGCACTGAGGGTCAAAATAGTACTATCCGATACTAGGACGATAAAAATGATTCTTGCACGAGGTGAGTTGGTCGCCCAAGCGAAGCGTGGGAAACAATCAGACTCGTGTGCAGAGAATCATTTTTATCGCCTAAGTATATCAAACATTAGTTTTTGACACTCTGTGCGTAAAGTGCTGTTTTTGCGGATTCTTGTAAACGTAAGCATGCGTAAAAGTGAATCTCATAAGTACGAGTGCGAGTATACCGCCGGCGCGAAGCGAGGGTCAATTTTTTCGCACTTTGTAAATATATCAATTTTGTACATGTAAAAAGAAAACAAATATATTTATGAGATAAAAAATTTATTGAATAATATCATAGCTAGATTATTTTTCTCCTTATTTCTCAAATACACATATGTATAATCCGTAATTGCATCTACTTATTTAAACATTAAACCTTTTCAAATTTGTACAAAATTATCTTAAATAATAGTAAAACCTCACTAGGCTTCATTTATTTCTTACATAAAAAATTAAGAATAATTTATATCTTTTAAATGAACCTGTGTAATCACCCACAACCACCTTTTCCACAGCATGATCGTTTTGCTGGAACATACCTTCCACCTCCACCACCCATCAATGGATTATATTCTGTAATGAATATTAAAAATTAAGTAAAAATATGGCAACTATAATTATTTATAATCTAATATTTATGTATAAAATATGACTAACAAATTCATATTTTTCAGTTTTAGATTATTTGCCAAAATGAACCTGTGCCTTCATGAAAAAGCTCAGTTGATGTACCAGGTGAAGAAAATCATGCCAAAAAACTTCACCTGATCTTCCCGGTTTTTATTTATTATTAATTATATCAGCTAATTTTCATTTGGAAACCATGTTTATATTTTCATTTATAATTAATTATTATTTAATCTCAAATTTTTAATTTTTAAATTATGACAATTCAAAACACATTAAATAATCGTAGATTCTAGTAAATGAATGATAATAATAATTAACAATAATAATAAATAATAAATGAAAATATTATCGTGATTTTCAGGTGAAAATCAGCTGATAATCACCTTATAATTAGGTGGCGTTTTGGCATGATTTGCACCTGGTAATCAGCTGACGTTTTGGCGTGATTTCCACTTGACTATCAGCTGATAATCAGCTGAGCTTTTTTAGTAAGGGCAATACAAAATGCAATATTTTCTTTGTTAACGTAAAGTACCCACTGGCATAACAGTTTTTGAGCAGAATAATAAACAAACAACATTTCCAGAATCAATAAGCAAAATTCATTAAACTTTTAAATTTATTGATTTGTAATCTGTCTAATTAATTTTTATATCAAGTTAACTTAGGGAGCTGTTGAAGCATGCACAGTGCATGCACCCCCATCCCCTTGCTTCCCCATAGTTCAAACTAATTTTGGAAAAATAGTACATTATGATACAAGTACGGGAAAGTAGATTTTCGTCTCGTGTGACGTTTACGCCCTAGCGAAGCGAGGATGGAAAGACACACGAGACGAGAGTCTCTTTCCCAAACGTGTATTGTACAGAACTTTTTGATACAACGAGTGTAAAGTTAGATTTTGAGCATAATTTTTTTGCCGAGCGTGTGGAAAAACGAACTTTCCGCACGGAGTGTCGAAAAATAATTAGCCATATACCACTGAAGCCATGAAGTGCTGAATCTATCGAACTATATTACCTTCTCTAAGTTTTGCTTTTGAAGATTTTGACGATTTTGATGTTGAAGATGATGGCCCGGGAGATGGAGATGAATCCCCATTTAATTTATAGCCGGAAGAACCTTGATTTTCTAAGCGCTCTAACTGTTCACGTTTTTTCTTTTCTCTTCTCTAAATAAGACAAATATATGAGAACTAAAAATCTAGAATCATTCAAAATGAATATATACCAATTTTATTTATGCAAACCTCTTCTTCCTTTTCAAGAGCTAATGCTCTGTCTTTTAAATATTTTTCTTGCTGTTTTTCTCGAGCCAACTGCATAGAGTAAAGTAGTTCGCTATTTAAATCCACATCTAAAAACAAAAGTATCCTGTCATTATCAAAGCATACTCTACATATCTGTAGAATTATGTAGTTATTTTATGCTACTTTTATGATATTTTGCATCATATTCTTGGTCGTCTTTTTTTTTTTTCCAACTTTTCCATTTTTTCTGTACATATGGCCATGTATATATTAATACAACAGAGATTCCAACAATGTACCATCCCACAGATTTTATTACAGCCCAAACTAAAAAATATATAAAAATTATTAACGGGAAAATTCATTACAAAAGGTATTTATTGTTTTATAACTTGTGAATTTTGAAAGATTTAGCTTGGCTAATGTTTACGAAAACTTCAACTTGAAAATATTAATAGTATCGATAATATTTTTACTTATGATTCTTTCGAATTATTATTTTGTGCTTAATGTAAAATTTATAATTAAAAAAAGTTTGATGACTTTTTCTTTCTTAACAATTAAAAGTATTGCATTAAAGAGACAAATATTTGAGATTGCACTACATCAAAAGTTTTATGAATACATAATAGATCATGACTAGATATAACCAAAATATTGAGAAATTTTTGAATATGTTCAAACTGTTGAATTGCATACAAAATTTATGATATGGAGGTTTAAATTCCCAATCAAATTCTTCTATTTCGTCTTCATTCATCTTGTAGAATAACGAGGTATGGTTCTTAAAATTATTTTACACAGTAAGTATAAACTATACGAATTGATTGACGTTTCACTTCACTATTCACTTGACTTCCATCCATAAAAATTGTCTACCCATTGGCCATCGGTTGACAGCACACTATATACGTGTCTATCATCTGAAGTTAACTGACGTCCGAGCTTCGAGTATCTGAAATATCACATCCTATAGTTCGTTCAGTCGGAGTCGAAGCCCATACGAGAGTTGCACGAGAAATTCAAAATTGAAATAAAATACAAGAGAAATATGTTAAGCCAGGTAGTGGGATTTTCTTCTTTTCTTTTATATATCTCTGATCCCTAATATCGTATCAGCATGAAATAAAGTTTTCTAAATATATTAATATTATATCTATGCACTGCTATATTGAGATATATGAGTTTTGCATGAATTATTCATTTTAAGACTGTCATTAAATAATTTGACGAAAAATGCTCAGTATAAATCACTTGTAAACGTATTATACACATCACATTTATGATTATGATGTAGATATAAATAAAAACTAACTAAAACATATCAATCATATGTAGAGATTTCTACAAGAAATCCTGCTGAAGTACCCACAAGAAAGTGTTCAATTTTCCTATGGCCTGTAGGTGAAAACTTTAAAAAATTTCTTACAGGTACTTCTACAAGTCTTGTAGAAATTGGTTTTACTAGTAATTAACCTATGATTTTCAATTAACATAATTCATAATTATAAGACATCTTTTGTAAAGAGCAACAAAAAAATTTTTATATAAGAAATGATTTGGCTATAATCATAGGGTGGTAGCGTTAGAACTCGACCATTCTCTATTGGGATTGGTAGTCGGTCGAAAACATGGCCGCCGAGAGTAGGGCCGAATACATTGCCAGCATAGGGAGCTCATGTGTTTTTTCAATCTCATTTAGAATTGAGCAACAATATAAAAAATTTTTAAAGGGAAATTTGTTCACTTAATTAATTGGCTATATACTATAATAATTATGATTTCTTCAAAGAAAAAAATTTTTGGTGAAAATAAATTAACTGAATTTCAAATGAGATTGAAAAAACACATGAGCTCCCTATGCTGGCAATGTATTCGGCCCTACTCTCGGCGGCCATGTTTTCGACCGACCACCAATCCCAATAGTAATTAAACATTTTCGTTATAATTATTATCGTCAAGTAAAATTTGTTATTAAGTAATATGATATATTTTATTATAAAATAAAGTTAAAATTATTGACTTCACGATCGCTGCCTTTGATATTCAAATGTTTTTTGGTAGTTAAAGAAACTTTTTCAACTATTAAATAAGGAAGTCGATTTCTCGTACTGTTACTCGTCTGCATTTTAATTTTTAAATAAATTTTATTTTTTATAATACCGCGAAAGGAATTTTCTGTAGAACAAATAGAGGTGATACAAACTCCCTTTGAAACGCTATTTAACTTTTTAATATTAGGAAAAAAGTGATATTAATATTAACAGTTTTTATTAATAATTAAATTGTTTTTCTTATTTATAAATATTTTTTGTACATGATATTTTTAAAATTATTATTTTCTTGAACACTTAAGATAGATCAAGATATGTCGGTGTAATAAAAATAAATAAAAAATTAACACATACATTGTGTTTATATACAACTTTAGTACAAATTTCACAATAAAAATATAACATGAGAGAAATATTTTTCTTATAACTGAGAAATGTTATGTATCCTTATTATTTACAATAATTTGCAAAAATGCAAAACTTTTAAAATTAATTTAATAAATTTCATATGAATATTTAATCTTTCTAATTTCAATTGGACTGTAAATTCTTAATATATGATTTACAAAGTTAATAACCAAATTTTTCATTAAGACTGGTCTTTCCATCTCCACTTTGATTGTCTGGTGGAACCCACATGCTATAATCTTCACTGAATTCTTCGTCGTAATTTTTTTGCAACTCTGTTGCTTTGTCTAGTTTTTGTTGATTTCGTTTAATATTTCTTTTCTTTTTCTTTGATATTTCTTTCTCCAATTCTATCTCTTCAATGTCATTCACAGTAGTATTATTTACTGTTGGTATGAATTCTGTATTTTCATTATTTAAAATAATTTTTTCTTTTCTTTCTACCTTTGATTCTTCTTCATTTGAGTTATCATTTCTTTCTGTTTCTTCTAACCTTTCCTTTGTCATTTCATCAGAATCTTCCTCATGTTCACTTTTATTCATATTCTGATCTTCTTTTTCCATTGGTGAGTCTGTCTCATCATTCTATTATGCGAAAAAAAAAATTCATTTGTGTGGGTATGTATGCACATGTATATTATTATATGTGTGAAGAAAATAGAAAATGATTAAAACTTACTTGGTTGTATTTCGTTTCTTTTAAGTGACTAACAACTGATTTTAAATCTTTGAAATCACTTTTTAACTTTGTAGTAATAAGTGGTACATGTGGTTTCAAAGGTGGTAAATTTGCTGGTTTCGCTATATTTATGAGTTTTAATAATTGCATTTCTTCCTTACGTAAATTGATAAGTTTAATTTTCAATTTTCTAATTTCTGTCTTATCTAATGTTGAAGAATCTAATGAAGACATAAATGCATCCAAAGCATCAGTATTTGAATGATCCATTTCATTTTTATTCATTTTATGCAAAGCAATTGTATTTTCTATATTTGTGATTTTTTCAGTAACTGTAGAATGTTTATCAAGCTAAAAATAAATTCAAGTATTAATAGTATATTATGCACCTAGGGAGTAAAAGTATAAAGAATGTCCCAGATCGCATTTAAATTGTCACCTGAGCCGAAGCCGAGGGTGATAAACATGCAATCTGAGGCATTCTTTGTTTGCTCCCATGGTGCATATACGATTTTTTTGCCTAGCGAGGACAAAAGTACAACTTTTACAATCGGGCGCCGGGAGCAAAAGTGGTACTTTTGTCCCGCTAGGCAAAAAATGTCATTTTACTACTATAACTAAGTTATTTGAAAAATCATTAAAGTATACCAATGAATCATAAGTTTCAGCCTTCGTTTCAAGTTTTCCTGCTATTCTCATTCTTTG
Organism: Torymus flavipes; assembly: GCA_030522905.1. Classification (NCBI taxonomy): domain Eukaryota; kingdom Metazoa; phylum Arthropoda; class Insecta; order Hymenoptera; family Torymidae; genus Torymus; species Torymus flavipes. The sequence goes on along the minus strand of JAPYZO010006109.1, from coordinate 7,941 downwards.
CTCTCGCTTTTTCTCTACTGTTCCAGTTCTGTCTAAGAAAATGTCCTCATCAGAATCATAAAAATCTTCCTCTTCCCAATTTCTAGATTTCCTCTTTCTTGATTCTGCACAAACAGAATTATATAAAAATATTAATATAAGTAATTTATAAATGTAAAGTAAAAATTTGTGTACCATGATTAGCTTGACGTAAAAGTCCATGTCTGTCTAAAAGTCTGCATGCTTCCAAAGCACATTGAATAACAGCTTCTTTTTTTTTTCCAGTTACAAGTGCTTCAGCTCTTATTGTTCTGTCATCTATAGGCACTCTTATAACAAAAATGATCAAAAATAAACTTTTTGAATTAAACATTTTTCTTATAATTTAGAACAAATAAAAATAACTTACTCGACCCAACACAAGAACCTTCCTGTTCCTTTATCTTCAGTTTGATATTGCAAATCAAGCCCTTCTCTTTCAAACCAACCACGTAAAGTCTTTTTTGGATCATCAAAAAATAATTCTTCATTGTTTGTTTGTGCATATGGGTTTTCAGTCAAATCGGTTTCTTCATCAGCATCTTCTCCCATTCCCCAATCAATTCCTTCAGCTTCTTCTTTTTCTTTTTGCAACCTTTTTTGTTCTTCTTCCTCAAGCAGACGTTGTTTTACTAACTTCTCTCGTTCTTCTAATTCAATTCTTCTCATCTCTTTTAATTCTGTAATAGTGTACTCTGATTCTTTTTCTTGATCATCGGGTGGTGCTTGTATAATAAATTTTCTTTGACTACAACCAAATCTAATCATGTGACCACCTTGAAGGCGAACATACACTTTAGGTTTTACACGATTTCCATTCCAAAAAGTGCCATGTGTACTTCCTAAATCATAAACATACATGCCTTTGCCATGTTTTTCATCACTAACAAATCTGTACTGAAAAATAGCATGATAACGGGATATTGTTGGATGTGCCATAGAAATATCACAAGCTGGTAATCGTCCTACAACATGATAGTTTTTGGATGATAAATCTATGGTTTCTAAAATAACACCAGATTTTAGGATTTCCAATTTGTAAATTCTATCTGGTATTCCACTCCATAAAGGTTCGGAATAAGGAAGTAACAACTTTTTGTCTTTTGGAAGCTCTACTGGTGTTTCTTGTTTTTCTAAACTTTGTAATGCAAGTATTGGTCTACTCTTGTCATTTGATTGTGCTTCAGAATTTTTGAAGGCTTCAACCACAGCACCCTGTGAAACAGTTCTTAATTTTGAAGGATGGCCCCGTCGAGGTCCAATAATTAACACAGGTTTCTTAAATGTATCTTTAGAAGAATCATCCTGAACTTTTTCAGATTTTGTATTATTTTGTTCTTTATCTGAAAACAATTAATTAAAATATGATTTTGATGCCAAAATGTTACAATAATTCATAAAATTCATGTGAAAATAAATACCTTCCCTATTTGGATTTGTATCAACAGAGTTAAGTTTCTGCACCTCAGTGGTTATACAAATTTCAGTGTCGTCATCGTCAATCTGTGGCTTATATTGGGTTTCCTCTGTGACATTTTCTGTATTGGGATATTCAATATTTTTTTCATTTGTTACTTGTTTGTTTTTTTCACTTTCCATCTTTTATCAAAAATTGTAATCATAAAATATTATTCTTTAATGTTTAATGTTTATACATCTACGACGCGCAGTTAAAAGGTTACAACGCACTGTATATATACATAGGAAATCTCACAGAACTAAGTACTTGAAACTAGCAGCAAATGCTTTATTGGTTCAAACTCTTCTTGCAAGGCAAAATTAACCAATCACATTTTGACTAAAACCCGGCATTTTGTAAATATTGTAAACACAACTTCACCTACTCATTTTGATATGCAGTAAAAGTATATACCTATACTTAGGACTTTAGGAGTACCTATAACATAAAGGAAAAATTTAAATGTATTTTGAAAAGTTTAGCTAACTTTTCATAAACTATAGAAATTTTTAACCTGAAATATATTATGACCATGGTATTTCAACATTTTTCCCGTCTACATCATGGTAAGTAAAAAAAATAATTTTTGTTTATAAAAAAGTAACCTTAAAATATCTTTCAAAATTTTTGATTCATAACAAAAAAATATTTTACAAAGCTTTTTCAAGACAAATTTCAACGTCAAAATCAGTATTAGCTTTACCACCAAATAGTGTTATGAATGTTTTTGATCGTAATTCAAAATTTTTACAAAGAGAACGAGCAGCAAAGGCACCTGATGTTGATGTTTACGATTATATTAAAGATGAAGTCGGCTATAGATTAGCTGATAGGTTATTTGATGTCAAAAGAAAGTTTAATAAAGTTCTAGATTTGGGTTGTGGACGTGGTCATGTTTCTAAACATATTCTAGAAGAGTCCGTTGATGAAATTATTTTAGCAGATTTAAGTCCTAGCTGGCTAGAGCAAGCACAAACAACTGAAGGCATAAAAGTTGAAAGAAAAGTTCTTGATGAAGAAGATTTTATAATAGAACCTGAAAGTTTAGATTTCGTCATCAGTTGTTTAAGTTTGCACTGGGTTAATGACCTTCCTGGCTGTTTTCATCGCATATTAAATAGTCTCAAAAAGGATGGAGTATTTATGGCAGCTATATTTGGTGGTGATACATTATATGAATTACGGTCAGTATTTAGTAATAAAAAGGTATAATGAATTTTTCAAATTCTTAAGAGTGATTTAAAATATTGTAGTGGATCCTTACAATTAGCAGAACTAGAAAGAGATGGAGGAATTGCACCACATATTTCACCATTTACAGAAATCAGGGACATTGGTAGTTTATTAACAAGAGCTGGATTCACAATGTTAACCATAGACACTGATGAGATGGTAGTTAATTATCCATCTATGTTTGAACTTATGTGGGATTTAAAAGGTATAGTTTAATTATTTTCATTTTGAATTCTGTCAATAATTATAAGTACTTATTTCAATTTAATAAGGTATGGGAGAAAATAATGCAGCAAGGAATAGAAAACTACATTTAAAAAGGGATACTTTATTAGCTGCATCTGCAATTTATGATGAGCTTTATGGTAAACTTAAAGATGATGGAAATAGATATGTTCCAGCTACTTTTCAAATTATCTACATGGTGGGTTGGAAACCTCATGAATCTCAACCAAAACCTATTGAGAGAGGGTCGGGAGAAATATCTCTAAAAGATATATACAGAATTGATGAAATTGTAAAAGGGAAAACAAAAGTAAAATTAACAGATGAAGATAAGTAATTTTTACTTCGTATGTATAGTAACAAATGTAAATAATGTACAAAATATTAAATATAATTTATTTAATTGTTATAAATAAAATCTCTTTCATTTTTTTACAAACAATATAGATTTTTTAGAAATAGTTGTCGGTAGTGGAAAAAAATTATTTACACGATTCTTTAAAAAATTTGCTATTATAATTATTCAGATTTTATATTATCTTTATGTTTTATAACTCCTTTCTCAATAAGGTCAGGAACTTCTACAGCAAGCCATGGACCAAGCTAGAAGAATAAATTATTTTGGTTAATATTTTACAATTTAAAAATAATGAGAAAGCATACATTTTTAACAATAAATTATAAAACATCTTATTTCAAGAGCTTTTTTTTAATACATGAAAGTTGCTTACTCCTAGAGCCATTGCATGGCCAATGCCAAACTTAGGTACATTCCTTGCCCATAAAGGCTTAAAATGATCAGTCAAACAAATTTTGCCTCCTCTGTACATTTTTGCTGTTTTTCCATCTAGTTCAGGCAGTGCTATTTCTGGCGCTGTAGTAGGATAAGTTATTGGAATCTGTAATATTATAACACATTAATTTAAAAAAATTATTATAAAATGAGAATTCATGTTATTTTTACTTACGTCAAACTCTATATCAAATTCATACTTCAAAAGATTATGGATGTACCAACACTTTCCAAACCACTTGGTACCTTGTTCATTCGATTGCAAACGGAACCAGTCATTATCAGCTTTTTTATTATTTTCAACATACTGCAAAAAGTTTATGTTCATAATGAATTGTATATTATTTTATTCAAAATATAATAGGATCAAAAATTTTATAGTGCACAATATAATTATATTAAACGGTTGAAATAAATAAGTATTAATAAGCATGGAATAATATAAAATACATTAATATTAGAACTTGACAATCATAACAAAATCAGCTGTTTTAGGGAAATAGTCGAAAACAGTACCATATGGTAAAGGTTCCGATTTCTGAGCATTGGAACTCACTTTTATCAATGACAGGTACTCTTCTTTCAACCTTTGACTCCAGGCTTCAGTATCTCGAGGTCCTGCTTTCGTTTTTAGTAACGGTATACTGCTTAATGTTTTCCTTGTTGATTCGTCCACCATTTTCGTATTTACTGTCGACGCGTCAATGGCATGCGCTCAACCATAAACCGACCGTAGAATACTAAGTACTTACGAAAACTCCAGCAGACTTGAATTGATATCCTGCCTCATAAGTCATACGTGACTTGTCTTAGGGAGTGTCCATAAATGCACTGTCCTGTGCTGTGCTGCGAGTGCTTTACGGCTTGTAAACTATGTCGCTGGTTGGTCCATGATTTCAGCCATCGTTCAATCAGCAACCAAATCTTCAAGAAACAAAGTACTTACCTCGCAGCACAGGCTTATTGCACAGCGCAGAACACAGCCGCACAGCGCATTTATAGGTAGACTTCCTTACGGTGTAACGGATACTTATAAATTATAATAATCTTACATACAGCTGCTTGCAAGTACTCAACTCACCTCGATTAGTTCGGTAATACTTACGTCATAGTCAAAAGCAATTAAGCAAACAAGCGTAAAGTATAAATTTGGTATCTTTGCTATACAATTTTTCGTTGCATAAAAGAAACTACTTGTGATTTAAAAGTGCATAAATAAATTGACAAATGTTATGAATAACAAAAGAAACTCAAAAAATATAATAATTATGACGTCAGTGACGGTCCTCAAGAAAAAATCCCGGTAACAAACCACCGGAGTACCGGACGGAACCGAAACATAAACAGTTGCCTTCTTCCTCCAATAGCAGCTCTGCGTTCATTCATTATCTCGTTTTTACGTATAGTCTTTCCTTCTCCTCTATATAGTACTCTGAAACGACTGAAACTCTGCTCGACCCTAACTGAGGTCATTATCACGCTGTCTAGCTGACATAGAAGTAATCTTGCCGGTGCAAAATACTTGGTGGAATTCAGAAGGATTTTATTCATGAAGTAACAAAAGAAATTACCAACGATGGGCCAGCAAGTGTCTAGAACAGATTTTGAGTGGTCTTATACGGAAGAGCCACATGCGAGTCGCCGAAAACTTATCATGGGTATGTGCATAAACTTGCATAAAACAAAATAGCTGTATAGTAGTATAATAACGTCATCTTAACGTTGTGATTCCCAATGCGTGTACTTCTTTTTAGAAAAATATCCACATGTAAAGAAACTTTTTGGCTATGATCCTAACTTCAAATGGATAGTAACAGGAATGGTTTTGGTACAATTTGCATCAATGTTCATCGTAAAGGATTTAAGTTATCCAATGCTATTCCTAATGGCTTATTGCTTTGGTGGAGTGATTAATCATTCCCTTATGCTTGGTACGTATATTGTTTTTTTTCTTTATCAGTGCAGGTATTTCCTTCACATTACGTCATTTGGAAACTCTTTATCTCAGTATCTAGCAATAATGACTTTAAGTTGTTTTAAGAAACTGGTATCAGTAAGAATTTTATATTTATAGTAAAAAGATATTTGAAAATTAAATTTATTATTCAACATACTCAGTAACTTTATTTGAATTGAGTAAATATTTTATTTCTCAACAGCATTTATAACTTATGTACTATTTTCAATATAATATCAATTGTAATTCAAACTTACAGAATGATATCAAAATTATTTGTCAACTGTAGTTATTCTAAAATAATATTTGGTAAACAATTAGAAAATTTATTTTCAATAAATTATTATACTTTTAGCTGTGCATGAAATTGCTCACAACCTGGCCTTTGGACATTCAAGACCATTAGCAAATAAACTTTTTGGATTTTTTGCTAATCTACCAATAGGCATTCCTATCTCGATAAGTTTTAAAAAATATCACCTTGAGCATCATAGAGTACATATATTTTAAAATAAAGCCTCATTATCTAATTATCATCAAGACTTACAAAATTTAAAAAATTTATATTTTTTAGTACCAAGGGGATGAAAAATTAGATACAGATTTACCCACTTTATTAGAAGCAAAATTATTTTGCACAACTTTTGGTAAATTTTGTTGGGTACTTCTACAACCATTTTTCTATTCGCTAAGGCCTCTTATGGTTTATCCTAAGCCTCCATCATTTCTAGAATATGTTAATCTTGTTATTCAACTTACATTTGATGCCTTTGTGTGGTACTTCTTTGGTAAGATTTATTTTTATTTTTAAAACATTTGGAATTTTTTCTGAAAATATGATTTGTAAATTCAGGTGGAAAAGTTCTGCTGTATTTTATTGTTGGTGAATTAATGGCAATGGGCCTTCATCCAGTTGCAGGACATTTCATATCTGAACACTACATGTACAAAAAAGGTTATGAAACATACAGTTACTATGGTCCTTTAAATTTTATAACATTCAATGTTGGTTATCATAATGAGCATCACGATTTTCCTGCTGTTCCTGGCTCTAGACTTCCTGAGGTACTTTAAATTGATCAACGTACTTCTCTTTGATGAATTTTTTTCATAACATCAATTTTTTTAGGTCAGAAAAATAGCTCCAGAATTCTATGAAAATTTACCACAGCATCACTCTTGGGTATCTGTTTTGTACGACTTTATAATGGATCCTGACATTGGTCCTTATGCTCGAATGAAGCGAAAACACAGAGGACTGGACTCATAAATAAAACTAAGCATGATGTTTTCTAAATTTCATTCGAACAATTTTTATAATGGATCCTTATATATATAATCAACTTTTTCAAATTACCAGAAGCATTAAGCTGGCGTGAATAAAATACATTTATTTGACTATTCCTTCAGTAAGGAAGATAAGCCTATCCTGCATACTGACAAGAATGCTTAAGAGGCAATTACAGGCTTGCACTTGTCGATTTATGTAAAAGTATTAGCACTATTTTTATTAATAATTTTGGTATTATTGCTGAAATATCCCTGGTGGAAATCTTGCTTTGCAATTTAAAAATACTTGTATTATGTGAATATAGCTTACAAAAAATTTAAATTTTTAAATAATATTTAACGTAATTTCTTTAATAATTCTACAAGTTTTATAATAAAGTTAAAATTAGCATTTTTTGACATTTTGTAAATTTTTAGTTAGATTTTCTATTTAAAAAAAAAAAAAAAAAAAAAAAAAAATAAAAAAAAAAAAAAAAAAAAAAAAAAAAAAAAAAAAAAAAAAAAAAAAAAAAAAAAAAAAAAAAAAAATAGGATCAAAAGTTATTTATGTTCTCTATTTGCCAAACGTAAAATAGTAATTGTATTACCATAGTCAGCCAACTGTTTATACTACGTTTATCTAGATTTTTTTATTATAGTATCAATTAACATGAACTGTCGTGGCAGACCTGTGAAAAACAAATGTTCTTTCCATAGTTATAAAAATACTACCTATGTATACTATCATGAAACATATTTTATTTTTATACAAAATATCAAGATTGTTCAGAATGAATGTTCAATTATTGCACTTAAATTAATCTATGATTGATGATGCAATGAATTGAAGTACATTATAAAGACTTGTACATTACCATTTAAAAATAAAAAAACAGTTGTTACAGAAATGCTTCCAATTGTATTTTTCTTTTCTAAACTAAAAATTATCAGAAATTGGGTCTATAAAATAAATAATATATATATATA
>JAPYZO010006108.1:0-17309 GCA_030522905.1 Torymus flavipes | reverse complement strand
ATCGTTCAGCGCAAGTATATTAATTCAGGAAGGAAGCAATACGTACAATCCTTCCCGGTATCCATCGAGCAGCGCCTGACAGAGGCTCTTGTTGTGCGGTATCGTCTGTAGGATGTCGCCGTCGGAGGTGACGTAGCCGATGGCCCACTGGCCCAGCCGCGTGCAGCTCAGCCGGAAGACGTAGCTGCCGGGCTTGGTGATACAGTACTTCTGCAGCCGCGCCTTGACCTCGTCGTAGGTGAGGAAGGCCACGTAGCCCGGATGCGTCACCGCGAGGATCTTCCAGTTGCGCAGCAGCGTCGACCACGGCTGGAACAACCTGTTGCCGAGCAGAAGAAGGGGTGCCAGTAGTGGCTTGAATTAGCGCACGTTACGGATCGATCCGAGTGGGGATGTATATAGATGGCTATAGGCGTAAGGTGTCGCGTGCCAGTCGCTCGATTCAGTCGTTATATTGGTCGGCTGGGGTAGCGAATATCAATGACTTGTCTTTCTTTGCTTTCCCAACGTGATAGCTTTAAGGGTGAAAAATTTTCAAAACTCAAATTTTGATGTTTTTCAGGTTTGTCAAACGAAAGATCAGATTCAAAAAAATGTATGTTTCTCTGAATGTGACAAAATTTTATATCGCGCATGTAAGTTACAATGAAAAAAATATATTGTCGGGCTGAGATTTTACCGATATAATATAATGCCTATCTTATATAGTTGTGCGAATTCAATTTCGCTAGTTTCGATAACGCAATTAGCGAAACCAGCAAAAAACTGAAAAAATTGATTTTCCGCATACTTAAATGCCCTCTTATTACTACTATAATATATAAAATTAGTATTATATGATGTATAAAATAAAAATGCTTCTATAATAAAGCTGGAAATAATTTCATTATTGATTTCATTCATCGCAAGACTATCTTTTTGCCATTTCGTAGTACCTCTATATAAAAGATACCTCTATATAAAAGTTTTGCTCTTTGTATTTACTATATAAATAATTTTGTGGCAATTACTGTTATATACAACCTAATATTTTATTTAGAATTTAAAAGTTTCACACTTATGAAAAGACTGCCGTCTATATTTCTTAAATATAGTTACTTTACACTTTATGAAATCAATAAAATACTGTGTGAAATATCATGGAGATCTTTTATAATTCACATCATTTAATATTTGATTATTCATTCAAGGTACTTCAGTTGATAATATCTTTTCGTGTCAGTTTCAAGGCTTATGATATATCAGTCTAGAATTGGCATGCACAAGTGTATAGTGAGAAAGATGTCTAGTAAAAATTACAAGTACTATATATAGAGTTATAAAACATAAAAACTTATCGCACCTTGTAAAACTACTTGCAATCTTCACTAGACATTCCACTTCTAGAATTATTAGATTTAGTTTTACCTTGTAAAGACGTCGAATTCAAAATTCGATATGTAACCATTACACGTGAGGTCTATCGTCGACTTCAACGCCATTGCTTGCAGTCCCGAACTGATCGGATGAACCTGATTAAGCTCATGCCTGAATACTTTCCATGGTACCAGTGTGCTGCAATAAAACAAATTTCCAATTATTAATTTTCGTACATAAAACAGAGGCTTCAGAATATCAGCGTTGTTATCATGGCCATTTTTTACACTAAATTATTACATTATTTATTTAATGAAATATCGGGGAAACGATCTGTATAATAAATTAATAAAACGAGTTATTTATTCAGTACTAATGTAACGTATAAAATAGTACAAACTAGCTCAAATTATAAAAATAAATTAGACCACTATTTAGTCTTCTATTTGAGTATAAAATTATCAGTACTCAAGTCAAACAGCATTATAGAGGTTTTAATCGATGAAAAGAAATTTCCATTCGGAAAATTTTACTACTAACAAGCCATCCCCTAACGATCCTTCGGCAAATCAATTAGCTTTACGAGCTCCGAGAACCGATACGATCCACTCCTGGTTGCCGAGACCTCGCTTTCGATTCTCTATACCCCCTGTAACACATTGTTCGCGATAAACAAAAGAAAAGGCATCACAGAAAACAGTTATTATTTTAACAAGAGACAAACAAGGTCGTGATAGGGGTATAATTGGCTTTCCGATTTCCCGCGAGGTGGAAGCTTTCGCGATTCGCACGTGGCACATGAGCATCTATGTAGAGTCGCTACAGATACGTAATGAAGCTAGTTATAAGGGTTATATACGAGGGATCTATCCGCAGCATAGACCGTTTGGAGGTAGCTTGAATGAATTTTTCAGCTGAAGTATCGAACTGTCATTACATTGAGCTTTAACGTCATAAATATTAGAAAAAAGATGGTAAATATTATGGTCGTGCCTGTTAATTATTGCACTTCCATTTTTATTTTTCTTATACTTGAATATAGTTTTTTAATAATGTCAAGGAAAAGCCTGACATTGGGAGCGAGTGACGAAATGTCATCGAGTATTGGAATACTTTTATACGCACAGTGAGCTAGCGGTCGAAAGGTTAAAAATGAAGCTTCGAGAAAAGTTTATGAAATTTGGCACTGCCGTGGGTATTTATGTTTTTCTATGAAAATAGATTTTTTTAATTTGTTTTTGAGTCATTGATATTTAATGATAATAATGAGTTGGGCAGCCATTTATTCAAATCAGGTTTGATGATAATATAATGATTTCGAATTTTAAAGATATTGAAATATTATTCAAACATTATGATAAAAGAGATAGCTATCTTCTGGAGATTTTACGTTAGTATAAAGAGCGCAAATGGACATTGGAACGAATATTTTGATAATTTATGAAATGACTAAGGAAATTATTATATTTTTGCACATAAAACGAAGTATCATGGTTGACTCATCTTAATGTACTGACGAATCGCTTCTTTAAATTTTTGCATGTGATAAGGGTGAACCATAAAATATGGAAATGACAAAGTTCCATCCGGAAATTGATTTTTCATTATTGCCTTATTAGTATAATAATACTAATATAATATTGTTAATATAATAATAAAAGGTAAGGTTTGAACTGAATTATCTAGCAATTTTTATACTCCCTTACTGATTGTTAATTATTGAAAGTGTTCCTTCAAAGCAATTATCTATAGCTTTATTAAAAGGCATCAATTATTTTCTAATACGTGCATACAAAACTAATCGAGATTATAAGCAAGAGAACTTCTCATCAAGATGAACTGAATAGAAATTAAAGTGTCAAATGTAAAAGGTTCAAGTTATTTTTTATTCAATAACTAATTTAAATATTTTTTCGTAAAATACAGATATTTTTTAGTCTCTAAGAATGATAAAATTATAACGTTATCAATGCATATACATTCCAAAACACTGCGTCCACAATGATTCATTACAATAAATACTAAAATATTACTCACTCCAATAAATTACCTAAAAAATGCATCATTTTTATAACATAATAACATTTTTTTTAACGCAAAACTCGCAGACCCAGGCTGCGCCACCACACATATCCAACCACCGCAGGCCTATTTTAATGTCCGCAAATAGACACCCAAAACAAACTTTGCATTACCTACGCAATGCCAAATTTTTGTAAAAATCTGAGAAGGAAAGGCTAGAGCCAACGGCCAGTATATAAGTGCTATATATAGCGAATAGTCGCTACGCAGAGTCATGCTATGACGTGACGTTTTTTTTTTCGTCGCTCACTATATCCCTCTATCTCTTTCTCGCTCCCGCTATGTAGCGCGTCTCTCCTCCCGGCGTGTGATATATACCGCGACCGGCGAGGAAAGCGGCGAGCAGTGGGCGCGCAGTCGACGACGAGACGCGACGACGTGAGGTTGTGCGTATACATACTCTACATTGAAACACAGGATTTCGTTCTTACGACGTATAACGTCATCTTGCAGTTAGAACAGTTCTTCACTCAAGACACATACAGGTGAGCGTCAAGTGTCGCGGTTTAATTTTTTCCGTGTGTATCGACGAATTTCAGGAGCACTCGGGACTGTTTTTCATTCCAAGCCGGTAGCAGGGTGTCGGTGATTTCTAGAGGTGTATAATGGCGGACGGGAAAGACACACGAAGGTTAGCTCGCCGTAGCACAGATGGCGGTATAACTCGCGTTGAGATGAGAAGTGGTTTTTTCCACTAACAATTTAGCTCCGGATTTTTATTTTTGAGTTACTTGTGGCTGAAATAATTACACTGAGTGTGTGCATGCACCAGTATTTTCGGCAGTTGCGCGAATTTGCGTCGTAGAGGTGCAAGGTTAGATTGGTTAGCAGTGGTTTGGATGTCTGATGTAATTCGAGTGATGATAATGAGAAATACATATAAAACGTTGTTGTTCGGTTATAGTTTAATTATATATCGTGTTCATTAAGAGAATTGTTTACTTTGAGAATATTTAGTAGAAATATGTGAAAGTGTTCTGATAACAAGTGGTATATTCGTCATCGTATCGTAGACACCTGTAACCTAAATTTACATTTTTAATGAATTGATTGCACTAACCTAGAGTCGCAAAAACCACCGGCTCGGAGAATTTAATTATTCAAATTACAAATCAGTAAACCAAATTTCAGAATCAAACTAAATTTAATTTACAAAAAAAGTTTGCAATCGCGAATTGGTGGTTAATTATTTTAAGTGTAAATAAATAAAGAATCACAAATCAAAGTTAGCTCCAAAATGACAAGTGATTTAATTCACGAATTGTGTGTAAAGTGGTTCTTCACGCACCGTAACTTCACGCGCGAATTATGCAACACGGGCGTATGTACTTCACGCCCTTGTTGCATAGACCACTATTTGTTCGTCGGATGTTTGCTAAATAGTTTAATAAGTAGACATTACTCACAGAAAATAATTACGGAAAAATAATTTTAAGATTCTTAGACAAAATAAAGATAAAAAGATATAAAAAGATGATGGGATATAAAAGTATCTTTTGTAAAAATATTAAAAATATTATATATATGTGTGTGTGTGTGTGTGCGTGTGTGCGTGCGTGTGTGTGTGTGTGTGTGTGTGTGTGTGTGTGTGTGTGTGTGTGTGTGTGAAATATTTAATATCCACCGTTTATAATATTAATGATAAAATAAAGTAAACTTTTATTTCACGATTATTAGAAAAAAGAGGGATAAGCCAACTGCTTTCATGCATTTGATTCATAACATCATACCACTCGTAATTTTTTTTTCTAATTAATTCAACTACCGGGACGTTTTGTTTAAATTTTTTTTTTTTTTTTTTTCTTCAGTTGTTTTGAAGACATACTCTAATTGCACCAAACATTTCAGGATTCATCTTACGATTAAGAAAAGAAAATAAAAGGAATGCGTTTTTTAAGAACTACGCTGTTACCAGTTGGACAGCTTATAGTGCGAAATTTCTCAGGCATGTACCACCTGCAAAATCATTAGCAGTTGCAATTAGATACTTGACCTGTAAATCCTATAACAATGCCTCTGAATATTCATAGATAATTTTTTTTAAATGAAATAAAAGAATGGACGTATTTAATTTAATTTTTGCAAATTAATTGTAAATACTTAATTATTAGTATCAAAATGTACATTGAAACGATTTTTTAAAATATTTTCACTCTTTTATTGTGGCTTTAACATGCCTTTATTGAATTAGAGAAAACTAGCAAAACGCCTAGCTACAAGTAATACAACATTTTATGCTGGCCATCACCAATATGCTACTATTTTGGAAATCTATTTTGCATAATCAATTCAGATACCTATGAGAAATATGTGTATGTGCCTGTTTGATAACAAAAATTATTTCCTTTAATCAGTTGTTTCTTTTTTTTTTTACAAAATTTTACTCAAATGATTCATACATGTCTATTTATCAAGCTGTGTTTTTTCAGTAACCAAAATGAGTGCAAACGAAGATTACAAGTCTGCAAAGTCAGTGCATGATTTTACAGTAAACACAATCAAAGGAGAGGAAGTGTCATTGGAAAAGTAAGACATTTACAATAACAATTTTTAAATGTTTCTAAAATTAATTCTATATTTTCTTTATATAAGGAAATTTTATTGCATGTTTTCAAATTAAATATTATCAAAGTTAAATTTTTTAAGACCTTTATGATTAATTAAGTACATTCACTGGTTTCAGTAAACAACATTTCATTATTCGGATTTCTTTTTTTAAGATTTTGAAATCGCTTCACGAAATTAAAAAAAAAATACTTGTGGAGAATGTATATGACGCGAACGGTTAAATTCAGTAATCGCGCAGTATTTATCATTTGCATGTTGATTGAAATTTATCCATTGTGATAAAGCTCCCCTCACTCCAGAATCATCCTCATTTACTTGAAACGTGCATAAAACTTAGCAAGAAAATGTTGGAAAATTTTAGTTTTACCTTTGTTATTATTGTGTAATTTAAATATTTATGATATTTTCAGATATAAGGGACACGTTTTATTGATCGTAAATGTTGCCTCGAAGTGCGGCCTTACCGCTACTAACTACAAAGAGTTAAATGAACTTTACGACCAATATGCCGAATCTAAAGGTTGTTCAGAATTTCGTATAATATCATTTTCATAAATAAGATATTTTGAGAAACTAAATCTAAAATAATAAAAATGGCATTTTTAGGCCTGAGAATTTTGGCTTTCCCTTGCAACCAGTTCAATGGACAAGAGCCTGGTGGTGCAGATGATATCTGCAGCTTTGCCGATCGTCAAAAGGTAAATGAGGCAAAAATAAGATTTTAGTTTAATGCATCCTATACGTTCTCAACCGTTTTTTGAATACTTTTATTCGGGGTACATAATGTTGAAAAAGTCTTTCACACCAGACAGAACCGTTTCAACGAGCTCTTTTATTTTTGTGCTCTACATCTGAAACAATGCGTAAAAAGACTGATGGGAAGTGCATTCTGAGGAAGAAAATTGTTTTCCAATAAGCAATCCCAGTTTCTTTTGAAACCCGATAAAATCTATAGATAGAAAAAGGTGTTTCTTTTCTCTTCCAAGAAACTAGAACGCACTAGAACTTAATTAAAAAAAATTCTACCGAAATCTCGAAAAAACTCCGATAAAACGACTAATATTTTTACGCTATTTCAAATAAAAAACTCCGATAAAACGACTAATATTTTTACGCTATTTCAAATCAAAAAATAGTTTGTTTTATTTAACAAACTCCAAATTTGTTTTCCTCGCCAATACCCAAACTGTTATTTTACCTCGTTGCTTGTTTCCTTTATGCTCTCTGTTAATAAAAATTTTCGTTACGCTTGAATTTTTATTCAGAACCGTCGATGCCATACCGCGACTGCGCTATTTATTCAGCCGAAGAAACGCAATGGCGGTCATGCAATAAACCAGCCGTCAAAGGTTCCCGTCGATTTCTCGCGGGCGAAACTGGGTTAGCCCCGCGTCTCGCTCGCGCAAACTTCGCAAGATTAATCGTCCTCGCGCAAACAGCCGCGTATCAAACCGTGGAAAATTCATCGACGTAAGACGTGATCATGAAATACGCGAAAAAGTTTACGTTGTCCGGAAAGATAATCTAGGACGAGCGAGTTTGACCCGGCCCAGTTTTGAGTCTTCGAAAGCTTATAACCAGCATTGTTCACTTGTTCAAGTGAATGCGATGGTTTTCTTCTTTGCGTTTCAGATTTTATATATCACATATCACTTCCCATAACAATTTTTTAATTTACCTTCAAGTAATTTTGCAATTAGGTAATACATTCATTCGAGTTAATATGATATGGGATTTTAATATAGCCTTTTGAAGAAGTTGAAAGTTTTTAAATATTTTTTTAAATTACCCTAAAGTATTTTCGTAAGAAACCAGTTTAAGAAATCAAGATAAAGTTTGAAAAGTTTTTAGAATTCTACAAAAACCGCATTTAATTTGTATAATATTACATCTTATAATAACCAATATTATGTTTTTTACAAAGTCCTAAGTACAAAATAATTCAACGGAAAAAAATCAATCGAAATAACAGTACAAAAAACTCCTTCCAAATCCCCTACAACTCCGTGAGTTCGTTCTCCGCGCGCATCGTACTGTAATTCAGCCTAACGGTACATTGCCGAAAACACGTCGTCACCTGAGCTCACGATAAAACTTTAACGATCCACGCGACACACACACACATATGTACGTTCTTACTCATTACTCAAGTTGCACCTGGCATTTTTTGTGATCCGCAGGTGAAGTTCGACCTGTTCGAGAAGATCGACGTGAACGGCGACAACGCGTCCCCGCTCTGGAAATACCTGAAGAAAGAGAAGGGTGGCACTCTTGGCAGCTTTATCAAATGGAACTTCACCAAGTTCATCGTCGACAAGGAGGGAAAAGTCGTCGAGCGACACGGACCCAACGTCGACCCGAGCAAGCTTACTGAACATCTCGAGAAGTACTTCTAAGACGCGGGCCCATCCAACTATACACACGAGAGTCTGAGTGATATTGCCTTGTATGCACGCTCTCGTGGAAGAGCATACTTTGAGTTTCTCGCTTAACTTACTGAGCCGTTGCTCGTTATATTGCGCATAGATGCGTGTCGAAATGTGATTTCTGTTACTTTCAGTTTGAACGATCAATCGTGAAACTTATCATTTTTTATATAGTCTTATTTGCGAAGTCGATATTCAAATTTAGTTTTTTAGTACACTTTTTTGTATTTTATTTAAAGATGTCATGAATAAAAGTATTTTTAATACGATCACTAAATAATCGAACAATATTTATTTACAATAATGCTATTCTAACCTTGGAAAAATTATGAAAAGTTAAAAGTAACCATGTGAATCATGCATGGATTTACATGTCATGCAAAGAACATTATAACTTAATACTGAAGCAATGAGTTACGGAAGTTGTAGATTGTTCAATTATAAGAGGATAATATAACTATGTTATTTTATAATAATCTTACTATGTGAAAAAGTTTTTTCCTACTAAATAGTTTCTATAAATAAGAGATAATATTACTCAGACTCTATTTATGCGTACATTTTTTTGAGCTTTGGAGATACGATATACAAACATTTTCTATTTTTAGCTTTTTTTCGGGATGACTTTCATTTTGTTAGAGTAGATTTTAGCATCTTGAATATTCACGTGAGATTTGTATGCAAGTTTGAAAGGATTTGATACATGCAAAATATTTTATACACAATCAAAGCAGTTCTTTCACGATCTAGAAAACAAACTAATGACGATGATAAATGATATTTTTATTCTTCAATATAATACACTTATATAATGAATTAATAAGTGATTGGGAATTTTCTACGTACTTTTAGTAATTCGAATATTATTTACTTACTTAAATTAGATTTAAAAATACTTGGTTTTAATTTAAGCAAGATATGTATACTTTTAATGAGATTGGTTAATCTTTGAAATTAAATAGCTCCTATGTTCGATCAAGATACTTTATCTCTTTATGAGAAAAGTCATTGAAAATTTTTGTAAGAATTTATTGAATTTACGTGTCTTTACTTTCCAGTGTTCAAAAATATTCTTTTCACATGTTTCAAAGTGTTCTTAAATTTTAAAATGCAACCATAAATCTGTTAATGTTTATATATAGTTTACTACTAAGTCGATTTTTTGTTTTTTATTCCATGAAAAAATGTTCTTAACAATAATGCCAATCAACGAAAAATATTAACAAATTGTTAATGCTGTTATAATATTGAAAGCGTTCTTATAGTAATATTAGTTTATTCTTTGTACTGCAAACACCATAAATGTTGTATTTAAATGTTCCTTAGATTGATCTTACTTTATTTTATTAAATAATATAATATCGTCGATATCAAACTGTTCTGTCAAAACAACGAATAATCCTATACATTTGTGTACGGCAGCGTTATTTATTAGATATATGTATTTTGAATACAAAGTATAATTTCTTTCAATAAATAGTCTCACTCTATTGAAATAATTATTTGCTCAGTATATTTATTACATGCCTAAATATCATTTAATTACATTTTTCTATATCGAAAAACAAACTTTTTAAATCTCACATGCACTGGAATCCACCCCTATCAAAATACAAAATTCCGTTAAAGTATAAAACATCTAATGCGTTATTTAAACACGGACATTTATACTCTTAAAAAATTTCGCCCTTTAAATATTTATAAACCATCTCTCCAGCGGCGACTCTCCCACGCGTACACCGGCAAACAGTTCGCCATGCTCTTCGTAGAATAATATTTACCGATACCTCCGTGTCGATAAACAAAATATTTTCCCAAAGTAATAGAATGTGCACTCCGTTGCGCGTGTCTCTCGTGAACAAAATAACGACGAGTTTTTCGCTCTGAATTCCCGTCACGTAAGATAATCTCGGCGAGCGTTTAAAAATGAAAAAGCAGCGAGGGAAGCTCTCTCACTCGCGAAAAATTCGCGGAAACAACTCGCGCTAGTTTTTAATATCCCTGCGAACACGGCCGTGAGCGCAGGGACGAGGAAACGGACGTGGGAGGATATTACGGCCGTAAAGGGATTATGATGGTTTTTGAACCTCTTTAGTGCGGTATTACTATTTATGTACTTTTTAATTTGTAATTTGTGAGAGAATTTTTTCCCATCTTTTCACCCCAGTTAATATAAAAGAGTGAGAAATAGCCCAGCATAGTTTTGCAAAAATAGACATTTTTTTTATTGTAACCGTACCTTCTACCGTGAACTTGCAATATTACTTTTGAAAGTTGTTTTCTAAAAATTTTGTAAAACTCGGAGTAACCGAAACGACGTACATTTCGTTTACTCCGAATTTTATGCACAAGGTAACTAAAGATATAACTTTTGCGAAATTTTCAACCATTCTCGTTTTTTTCAGATTAAGCCAGCTTGCAAAAAAGTAATACCATTTTATTCCGCAAGAAATTATAACTTTAAGAAAAAAGATTGGATATGAAATTTTATTTTTCTACGGGGATATCAATACATTATGCAGCGGTTCGGGGTATCTTATAAAATGTAATATCAGACATTTAAATTTCAAATTAGAACCGAGATGTTTCTTTGAAATATTGATCTTCTTATTCCCTTCAAAGAGCGTATAGACATTCGAACCTGTGGAAATATATATATTTTTCTCTCCACATCCGACAAAGTAAAACCCATATATATTTCACCAATAACCAATCATCCCTCTACACCTAATCGTGCCGGTCGCACAAAATGGCCGAATAATCATAAACCATAATCGCCGAGAGACGACATAAAACAGGCTTCATTCTTCTTCATTCTGGCACGTAATCGCCGTACTACTCTCCCAACAAGAATATATTCAAACCGAGGGGACACGCAACAGAAGCACAGTGGCAGCAGCGGCAGCTCCACCCAATTCTCCGGCGTGCGTATAATCCTCCGTCAGTGCCCGAGACATTACGCGTCCATACGGCGCAATAATCCCCCACGGATTATACACGTCCCCGAGTTTCAGCGCAACGCTGCCAGCAGCCTCGCGCGAAATTACGCCGACGCTCCCTTTCTATCGCCCTCTCGCTTCGTGTACAACCGAAAAAACTAACCACTGCCCCTCGCGTGCAAAAACTTTAAACCGCGTATATAACACGGCGGGGGGGGTGCGAGAGACAGCCATAAATCCGCGCCGGCACGCGTGACATATCGATTTTGATATTAAAGCCTCCCCCGCACGCAGAGGCCCGAGGGATGTGCTCGGCGTTCATTGGTATATGATGGTATGGTGTATAGCGGTGGTGTGTGACGACACGACTCCTATGGAATGCTCGCACAAAGAGTGTTGTTCGGTATTTTCAATTATTTCGCTGTGCGGCGAGTGTACAGATAGGGTGGGATGCGCGCTCGGGGGCGCGTTTTTTGTTTTGGTCGGGCTGACGCTGCGGTTGAGCATTGCCTCGGTCGGCTGCGGTTTTTTTACATTTGCCGCGGCGCGAAGCCACAAGTTTTTTTTTACGCGGATAACGAATTAAATCGAAAGTGTTGGGTTTTGGTAATAAGCGTAAATTACAACTGCGGAAGTACTTGGTATTGGTGTTTTTTCTCATATTTATGACTTATCGTATACTTATAAGCATTTGCTAATTCTCATTCAAAGGCGGTGGTTTCAATTTATTAATATAATATTAATTAATTAATTAAAGTGCAGAATGTAACGAGAAAACATCTCTTTATACATAAAAACCACCTCCATTAACAATTCTAAAACCAAGTATATAATTCTACTATATAGATCCATTACTCCGCACAAAAAGAATATCCCATTACTCCTTCCGTGTACGACGACGACCTTCAAAACCGTAACCCAAACCCCCGTCCTCCAACAAAACGAGGAGCGGAGGGAAGAAAAAAATTTGAAAAAAAAACGCGAAATCTCCATCATGACATAACGAAGCCGGCTCAACGTCCGCGAGGTAACTAAAGCCGCTGCCGCCGGCCGCTGCTTTCAGTCCGCATTACATGTGACGCGACGCCGGCGAAAAGCCGGGACAGAAGAGAGAGAGAAAGAGAAGCTTTTGTGCGCGGCATTTTTCCTGAGCGCGACGAGAGAGAGAAAAAAGAACGGTGGTGGCCCTTTAAGGAGATTGGGAAAAGGAGATTTGTCATTGACGGGGAAAATTCGGTCGGTATATAGGTATGTTATACACTGGTGATGAGGAATGGCGGACAATGATTTTTTTTCCGCGGGGATGACGGTGGCGCCGAGTCTTATTGTGGGGAGGGTGATAACGCGGCTTTTCTCGGCTGGATTATAGCGTGTTATTGTTTTTCCGGTAGTTTATTTTCTTTTTCTTCTTTGGTGTATTATACCGAGGCGTGTGGGCGTGATTAATGAGTCGAGATTTATTATTTTATTTAGTGAGGGATATAGCGTTTCTCAATTATCGTTTATCGAAAAAGAATGCAGGTTCAGGGGTTTCGCGTTGAAAAATGCAATATATTAATAAAGGAATTATGTATACCTTTAATTATGGATTGTAGAAATCGCATTTTGCGCGAGGTTCGTGCAATTAGTTCATGGAATGTACCAACGTTATAATTAAACCCGTGAAAATGCTATCAAATTTAAAAACAAACTAAAAACATGTATTCATAGTTGTATATTCAGAACTCGTTATGTTTTAATGTCATTTAAATTTAAACACATAAACGTAAATTAGTTTTATTCTTCGATAATATTTAGCCAATCAGGGTAGGAATAAACTCTTACGGTGCTTTTTCAATTGGTGATTTATGGCCATGGTTTTTTTTTATAAACGGATTCTCTGATAATACTATTGACCAATCAGCGCACGAATAAAAATCTCACAATGCTTTTAGGATTCAATTCGAGATTTATACCTATTGTTCTTTTGTAAATGGCTGTAAAGTTTTTATTCGTCATATTATAAAATACAGAAAATTTCATCTCTTTGATTTAATAATATACACAAACAAAACCAAAATAATAAGTAATGTTGGAACCGTAATTTTATAATCAGTAACTGACAATACGTTAAATAACATTTCTTTTTAAATAAAAAATTTGTAATATAAAATATTATATATGCGCGAGTATCAATAAATATATGATAAACGGAAAAAGATTTACTGAATAACCCCACTCTTGTGAAGTTGAAAGGGCGTTCATGTAACGATTCAAAGACAGTTGGCTCCTCTATCCACTTTATAAAACGCGATTTTCTCATCGTCTCTAAAATTACCCTCCATCCTCCAATTCTTCTCATTTTCCCGATGCAAAAGCCCATAATTTTCCCGTAAAAGGCACGTCAGAAGGTATTTTCTCGACGAGAGGGCGAGAGAGAGAGAGAGAGAGAGAGAGAGAGAGAGAGAGAGTTGCACGTACGCGAGAGAGAGGCGCCGCAAAGCCCATACAGAGCATCATCAGCACGTGCGCTTCCTCCTTACAGCTCAGCTCGCGCGCAATTACGCCGCGCTCGATCGCGCTCGAGATGACGTAGTAATGCAGCGCCAATCAACGCCGTCATTCACGAAAAGGTCGATGAATGAAAGTTTAATTAACGCGGACGCGCGTGTGTGAGGCGGTCTCCCACGCGCGTTCGAGACATAGAAGCACCGATAAGGTATATATACGCTTGCTCTTGTTTTGCAAGAACAGCGGCGATTTCCATTGTCGTAAAACCGCGAGGGTATACGGGGGGAATTGCGCGTAGACGTCGATTAGCGGGTGTTAGTCATGAGGTCGAGATGACGACGTTGATGAGGTGTATATATATCGGAGGTGTGATCGCGTTTTATGGATTTTCCGGGTTTTATTTTTTGAAGAAACGTCGTACGAGCATCGTGGTAAGACGTAACGTCTACGTTGTGGGATCTGTGTACTTTTGATAATGTGTTGTTCAATGTGAATATATTTTTTTTATTTCAGGATTTTGTAACTCCTATAAGGCCTTGATAGATTATTGTTTCTACTGTGTACCTAGACAGTGCTTCTCGCATTGATACCTATTTGTTTTTGTTCATCAATGAAACATAAAATTATCTATATATCATTGGCCAATTAAAAGCAGAGAAATATATGTTTAACAATGCTTTCGATTTCAATTCGATATTAAATCGCATTGGTTTTTATGTAAAAGAATTTTTCACCTGATTCAGGGTAATCTTTATAATATAACACTCTTTGCATTCTTAGAATGTTTATAAATCTTTTTGCTATCTGAATATTATAATATGCCATACAACGAGTATTTCATTTTCGTGAGTGACATTATGAATAATATGATTGGAAAATCATTTATTCTGATAGAAGGAAGAAGGTTTATCGATTTTAAATATTTTACGAAAAAGTGTTTCGAGCAAAATGTTGATTCTTTTTTCCACGACTACATAGCCTGCAATAATTCTTTCTGAACATGATATAGCGAATAATAAGCAGCGTGTGAATAAATAATAGTTGTAAGGAAGTAGACTAAATTAAAATTCGATGAAAATAGACAAATTATCAAGCAAAACATCATTAATCTACTTACAGTTATTCATTTATTTGGGTTTAAAACAGATGAATAAATAGCGAGATCTATCTTAGAAAAATAGTGGTGACCAAACTCAACTAATTCCCAACGTCTGTTCTAATTAAAATCCAACGCCGAATACAAATATTTAGTACAAAAGATCAGATAGATCATTATTTTAATCGGTAGACGCGTATGAACGCAATTTTTCAGGTCTGAATGCATGAACGATTTATTGATATTTACGCACGGCAACAGCACATTTGTGTCCATGTATGCAGTGTTGCTGCGTAAATAACAATATCGTTCGTACGCGTTGGCGTATTGCTTTTCGGTATAATGGTTATTTTTTTCGGAAGTTTCGAAAATGACTCAGCTATAGATTATTCGGCAATATGATTGAGACGGTAAAGATTTTATATACGGCAACGAAAAGCTATTTTACATTGGTTTTATTGTAATTTATGTATTAACAGTTATTTTATAAAAAATAACTCGTGCTGTAACGACAATCAGATGTTCTGTATTAATAGAAACTAGCTTTGGAAATTTTGATGCTATTTAAGGACAAATTAAAAGTGTTTCACGCAATCACTTAACCGTAACAATGATCTTTCTATCGACATTACTCCTATATAATCAGCCACTCTTTCGTATCCCAGTTTATACATCGTATACCAAACAACTTAGCAAACGGAATTATCCAAGTTCTAAAAGAGCACTAAAACAAATATAGACCGCGGCGCCATCCCGGCGCTTCGAAATTCTTCTCTCTGCCTAAAAATAGTGTTTCTCTCCTTTCTCAATAAACGGCTATCGAACCTTTATTATTACGTATATTCCCCAACCCCCCGTCGTCATCCCGCCGCTATAATCAATCGCGCACTATCCTCCTATTTTTAACTACTTATATCGATCCCGCCTCCTGCAACTATTTCCAATACACACTGCACGTGTACCCCATATACGCAAGAAAAGTGCCAAGTGTATAGCCATAAGTGCGTCGTTCTCAATTCCCCCTTTTTCTGCGGAAGGCAAAAAAGGCAAAAGGAAGTAGTAGCCTGCAGCTGCTGCTCCGTCGAACGAAGGTCTCTCTCTCCCTCTCAATCGAGCGAACGTTCTTATCGCGGGAATTTCGTCCCATTTCTTTCGCGCGTTATCTGCGCGCTCGTTTCCGCTCTCGTCTTTCCGCGATGACGCTTTAATTTTCAATGCGCGCCACTCGCGCGATGTTCACGGTAGATTTACTTTGCCGCGGTGGAGAAGCTCGTAGCTATGCGTAAATTGACGAACGTTTTATTATTCAGACGAGTGTTTGTAGACGCTCGACGTGTCTCTGTGTGCTTTCTATCGAGCAGTAATAAAGAGCTGACAGTTGCGCTATATGTGTCAGTTGTCACGAGGTAATGACTGAAAATTTCGGCGACTTCTAAGTCGCGTTTGATTGTTACCAGAGGGTTATTAGTTCATTGAATGATGCGGAGGTAACGAGGTGGAATTGCTCACTTCCTATAAATATTTTATATCAAACGCGCGTTCTTGGAGGGTATAACGGTAATATTATTCGGCGAAAACGGCGGGAGCTAGTTAAACACAAAAGATCCGGTAAATACAGTCATTATAGGTTCCTTTCGAAAAGCCAAGATTCCGAATGTTGTCTCAGCGAAATTGGCCGATAAATTTCAAACGTCTTATATAATATGTATATGTACATTATATTTCCTTCGCATTTATCAATCTTTTGATATTCAGTGTTTGCTGTTCCGTAATTGAACTCTCTTATTTAACTTTAATAATGACGCATATTTGTCACGAATATATATATTTCCTCATATTTCTAACATTTTACGTTCAACTGGGAAAATAGATAGGCAACGCGAGGATCCCGAAGGTATATACGAGAAAATTGGCCCCCCAGAGACGATGAATGAAATGTAAACCGAATATATTATATGAAGAAGAAACTCGTACCTTCTAGGAATGATAAATACGGGAAGAGAGTAAACAAGTGCGTTTTATTTCGAAAAATCTAAATTCAAGATAACGATACCTTAAGTATATCCATTATCATGTTGAAAGCTCCTTTGAAACATTTGACTTAAATACACCTGAACTTTGAACCAACATTATACCATAGCAAATAATTTCTATAACTACGAGAAAATACCGTATATGTAATGAAACAAAAGAAGACGATCCACAATTTATTCTTCCACTCACATATCATTACATATGCAAGCGCGACACGTCATCGCGTTCGCATCCCCAACGCGGGAGTCACATCGTACGATTACCATTTCTCCTCCCCCGATCCACCCCCGTTCTCCGGCGTATCTCCTTTACCCCCAC
>JAPYZO010006107.1:0-10762 GCA_030522905.1 Torymus flavipes | reverse complement strand
CGTGGAAATAACAACAAGTGTTTATTCCACTTCAAAAGTGTGACTTTATTTCTCGATTGAACTTAGCTAATGCCGAGATCATCCGTGACGAGATGTATCGGAGAGAAAAAGCCCGGAGAGGTACTCGGCCGCGCGGGCTTATATCTCCGCGCGCCGCCGGATTCACTGCGGGAGTTTCGGCGCTGCGCCGCCTAGCGGCGCACAGTGGGCCGTTCGAGAAAAAACATTTCAAAAATCTTGCTCGAAGCCAATTTTTAATGAAAAAAAAATCTACCGAATTCTGATCGTTTTTGATCTGTAAAATAAGAAACCAAGTTCCTAGGAGCGATATCATATAAATGAAGAGTAGTAGGAATACCGTTATTCTTCGGTACTTTCAAAATTACACTAACAGCCTGTGAACTGGGTGTGCACCAAGATCACCCTGAACCAAAAAATACACATTCTACTGTGCGCACACATACGCACACTCTCACACGCACGCATAAACACACACACGTACACACACATAACACTCAGACACAATCACACGCACACACACTCTTACAAGGTATGTCTGAGTGTGTGTGTGTGAGTGTGTATGTGTGGGCCCATAAGAATGTGCATTTTTTTATTCATGATGATCTTATGGTGTACACCCAGTGCACAGGCAGTTAGTGTAATTTTGAAAGTACCACAGTATGGTATTCCTACTACTCTTAATTTATCCTACTACTCTTAATTTATATTATATCGCACCTAGGGACTTGGTTTCTTATTTTACAGATCAAAAACTATCAAAATTCATTTGATTTTTTTTTTCATTGAAAATTGGCTTCAAGCAAGATTTTTAAAATTCTTTTTCTCGAACGGTCCCACTGTGCGGCGACGCGCGAACTAGCCTCCCGCTGACCGCGGTTTGGCGCGAGATTCAAATGTTCGACTTTCGTATAACTGCGCGGAGGGTCCTAAAATAACAATCGCTGCTTGTTATTATTAATAAATAATGATTGTTAACAATTATTTAAATAATTGTACATATATATATCAACTTCTGAGCGAGAGCCGGACTAGAGCACACGTGCTTTATATATATACTAAGAGTTTAAGTTTATTAAGATCATTGGACTAAGTTTTTGTATTGTGACTGGACGAGAATTTACAAAGATGAGCTAAAGGAGAGTTGGACGCGAATAAATACTTTTGTTTAATAAAAGTCTATATTATTTTATAAAAGAGAGAATACCGCCATAAATAACCACCTATTTCCATCGATAAATAAGATATCATAATAACACATTATAATTACAAAAATTAAGAATAATTATCAAATAAATCGAAAATACATTACGTGAGAAATAAAACATTAGAATAACGATCAATGCAGCGCGAGTAAACGAATAATATATTAAACAAATTCATTTATTAAATAATAATTGCATAAATAAACATTGAATTTTAAATAATAAAGGATAGAACATTAAAATATTAAGTAAACGGAAAAAAATGCATAGAAATGTATAAGTGACAAATAAATAAATAAACTATATTATCAAGTAATTAATTGCAAAAGTAAACAAAAAAAAATAGCTGAACTAACAATAAAAGCATATTTAAACGGAAATATTGAACAGAGCATAGGTAAAAGAGTAATATGTCATGTCAAATCAGAAAGGTTTACAAAGTAAGGGAAACAAATGGATTTTGACCAGATAGATCACACAAAGCAATCCAAAACTAAAAAAGCAAGAAGACGCTATAAATAAGGAATCTAATATTTTCGGAAGGAAACCGAGAGTAACAAGATCGCCCCCAAAAACACTATTAACTAAAATTTCATCACATACGTACGTTAACGTATCACATAACTCAAAAACAGAAGAAAATACGGAAAAAACTGCAATTCCAAGGACTTCAAAAGCAGATCTTAACGTACCAGAAAAAGTAGACTCACAACCTACTGATAATTCAGAACAAGGCCAGAACATTACAGAACCTACCCAAGGAAAAAACATACCGACAATAATTATAAATAATCTTTTGATTCCCGAACTAAAACAGGGAACTACAACACCAACTGAATTTTATACTCCAAATACACCAATCCAGACTCCTGCATTTTTTGCCGAGTCAATAAATTTAGAAAACGACAAACTACACGACTATACAGAGATAGGGTTACTCAATCAACAAAGATTGATTTTAGCTAGTGAAAGCAATACAAATAATAACGGACAGGGAGAAATTGAAATAAACGAAAACTTAATAAATTTTGCACCGGAAATAGCAAATCAAACATTAAAATTACCACTTAAGGAAGTTGACAAATTAGTACCGGATTTTGACGGGAATAACATTCCACTTGACGAATACATAGAAAAACTTAAACAATCGAAATAAATAATATCGGATAAGGACGAGCAGAACCTTGTTCAGATTCTCAAAATAAAGCTGAAAGGCAAAACTTATAAAGCATTAGAAAATATGGACATCGCAAATATTGAGATGTTTATTCAAACTGTACGTAAATTATATCCATCGACCGATAATATACATTCATTATACGGAAAACTAACACAACAAATTCAAACATCAAACGAAGACATATTATGTTTTGCAAACAATTTACGAGTCTTAGGCACACAAATAATTGAATTGAAAAAATTAGAACCAAACGTAACGGCAGACACATTAGCAACATTTAAAACAGAATTAGAAAACGACATACACAACAGTTTTAAGAAAGGATTAAAGCAAGAAATGCGAATAGAACTCGGAGAACACCGAAACATGGATAACGCCATATAAAAAGCTATTGAAATTGAATCAAACGTAAAAAAGCAAAATAGTTTAAGAAATGGTACTACAAACATTGATGAAAGACTCGAAATCCAAACCAAAATAAATCAGTTCTTTGCCAATTATGTAGGGAACAAAATCACGAGTCAATATTGCCAAAACATGGGGCACGAGGTTATACAATGTCCTACTATTTCAGAATACGAACTGTGGAAATGTAAAGAAAAAGGACACGGTCCGCTTACTTGCAATAATTCAGTGAGGAGTTCAGAATCATGCGAAGCCTGTGGCAGCGTGTCACACACGGGTAATGAACGCACTTAATGAAATACTCCACAATAAAAAAAAAGAACGATATGGTGTGCAATATGTACGGACGAAACTCATGAAGCAGTGTATTGCGAGTGTTCTAAGATTTTAATGATGTAAAACAGACAACAGAGCTCTTAGAATAGAGAAATTTGTCAATTTTGCGGCACGCCAGGACATTCAGCGAAAACTTGTAGGAAAATGAGTAATAATCATTGTTGTGGTAGCAGGCATGAGCGACCTCTATAGGAGTTACATCCTTCATGTGTGACGACCTTATTAACCTCTCTCTACCCGCTCCCCCAGATAACTTAACATGGTTCTAAGTGTGAAATTTGAGCTAAATAGAAAAGGGAACGTGATGCAAAGTATAGCGAAAGATTGTTGAAAAGACAAAACAAAGAAAGCGCGCGGCGCATAAGTATTTGTGGAATTCGAGTGCGGCTAGCACTAGGGACTCGAGCATCGTAAATTCACACCAGGACTTACAATGACGTTGGACAACGATAAGGACCCGTCGTACAGTGTGTCGAAACACCTAAAAAACCCACTAAATCTCCGCTTCAAGCCAATTTTGCTTTGAAAAATCTGAAAAATAGGTTTCGCTTCCTTTTCTAATATACTTCAAGGAACCATTTCCCACGAAGGGCACATTAATGGTTATTAATATGAAATTGTTGCCTTTTTAAGTGGGGTATTTCGGAATAGATTTTCCTTACAGTAAGCGACAAGAAATCTGCATATTTTGATTTTAAACGCCTACCTTATTGGGGGCATAAAACAAAGTTATAAAAAAAATAAAAATCAATCACTCAAAGAATATGGTACTCGCAGATGGCCAGAGCGCGAGAAATTATCAGACGATTTACATCCGTACCATGCATTCAAAGAAAATATCTCTTACGCGGAAGTTTATTTATTTTATAATTCGAAACTTATCATACTTCCATCGCTTCAATTAGATATTAACAGAATTTATCACGGCCACTTGGGCATAAACAAATGTCGCGAAAGAGCCAAGCAATCCGTTTGGTGGTTGGGTCTCAGCACGCAATTAAAAAATTTAATCGAAAACTGCCCGCAGTGTACAGAAGAAAGAACCAATTACAAAGAAAAGTTTGTATCACATGATTTTCCCAGCCGCCCGTGGCAGAGAATCTCTATAGATTTATTTAAATGCAACCAATGGTACGTAATTTTAACAGATTATTACACCCGTTATATAAAAATCCAGAGTCTAAAGTCGATGACAGAGTTAGATATAATAAGCGTTTGTAAAACCATTTTTGCGCGATTCGGGATACCGGTAGTCATTCGTAGCGATAACGGCCCGCAATTTTCGTCTTAATTTAAGAAATTTGCAAGTAGTTACGACTTTAAGCACATAACAAGTTCGCTGCACTATCCGCAAAGTAACGGTTGCATCGAAGCTGCTGTCAAAATCGCTAAGAATATTTTAAAGAAATCGGATGATATAAATTTAGGCTTACTCGCATATCGAAAAACACCTCTTGAAAATGGTTTT
Organism: Torymus flavipes; assembly: GCA_030522905.1. NCBI lineage: Eukaryota > Metazoa > Arthropoda > Insecta > Hymenoptera > Torymidae > Torymus > Torymus flavipes. The sequence continues at coordinate 6,150 of JAPYZO010006107.1, read as the reverse complement.
TTTTTCTCCAGCTGAGCTCATGTTCTCACGGAAAATCCATTCTGCTTTGCCTGTTGTTCGTACTCAGCTGGGATCATTTCAGTTTCACGAAGAGGTTATTAAAAAAGAAACGGTATGTAAAGATAAGCAAGCTGAGAATTATAATAGAAAGCATAGATCAAAGAGTCTGTCAGCGCTAAAAGTCGGCGACTCCATATGGGTGATGCATTTAAGAGTTTACGGCGCGGTTGCGGAGATAGATTCTCTTCCGAATTCGTATTTGGTAGAAACAAGTAAAAGCTTAGTTCGTCGAAACAGGTGGCACCTGATTCCAGCACCGTACCGTCAAGCGTAAAACGCGCAAAGCGACGATAGCAAATCTGTTTTTGTACCACTCGAGGTCACGGAAAACAGCGATATAATTGTAAGCCACGATAGGTCACCCGAACCCGAAAATAACTTTGTAAATATCCAAGAAAATGACGGGCAGAAAACAGGCTGTGTCAGAGACCTATAAAAGAGTGAAAACTACCTGTACGCATGAAAGATTACATCCCCCAATAAACATCATTTCCTTTGATTGATGAGCGCAACATTATGATAACTTTGTAAACAACCTAATGTATAGTTTTAGTGTTATAATAAAAAAGGAAGGATGTTGTGGTAGCAGGCACGAGCGACCTCTATAGGAGTTGCATCCTTCATGTGTCACAACGCGTGAGCGTCAGTCGGAACTCGCTGTCGCTTGTGCGCGCACGTCAACACCCGCCCGGTATTCTTCCGGCCATGTAGTCGTCTCACCTATTAACCTCTCTCTATCCGCTCTCCCAGATAACTTAACAATCATGAAAATACGTTCCATAATAATAACTACAACCCTTCGAATAAAGCCTATGAACATCGAGATAGAAATGGAAACGGATTTTTACGAACAAATCATCAAAATGGTCATCAGTTCTCAAATATTTCAAATAGTAATTATCGAGAAAACTTTAATACACAAAGTATAAAATCCGGATATTGTAAATTCACCGGGCATAAGTTGGAAGATTGTAGAAAATTGAAAAGTCTGACGCCAAAAATTAAATGCTCTTATTGCAATAAAAGCGGACACCAACTAGATAATTGCAATGAAATCAAAATGCTCCAGGGTAAATTAGAAAAACTTTGTAAAATATGTAGAAACACGATGTGTATAGAACAAATACACATTAGAATAGAACAAATGTATAGAACAAACAACAAAGAAAACTTTGTAAAATATGTTGGACGACCCAGCCCGGGATAGCACTCCTACTCCGGACACCCAGCCAGGACCATCGGCAAGCCCAGAGCTGCCCACCGGCACGAGTGCGAGCCACCCACATCTCCAGAAAGCGACGTATGTCCCTCCGAGGAACAACTCGACGCCTGGGTAAACGGCGTACTTAAGAGTTCGAGAACTCTTACCAAGCGCTGTAAAACTTGTGGTAATATATCTCTTTAAGACAACACCTGTTCGTTTTTATTTCAATAGCCTTTTCCACACTAATCCCCTGTTCCTTCCCATTCTGCGTTGATTTCTTATGGGTTTGTTCTTTTTCATTTTTTATTGAATTATTTAACGTTTTAACTATAAATTAATTTTATGGGGGGGCTATGTAAGGTGCATAAATTGTTTCGTGATGTGTTTCGTTAATAATTGCTTTATTGTTGGAACATAGGTTGCCTATTTCGTATGCTGGTCAGCAATTAACGTGCGGAAAAATCTCCCTAGCTCGCGATGCACTCGTTCCACAATGTTACTTTGTGGGTGTCTGGTGGATGAGAAGATTAAGGAGATGTTTTCTTCTTTTAGTTTTTTTGACCACAATTTTGCAGTAAATTGTGTTCCGTGATCGCAAATAGTTTTATCCGGTTTGCCATAAGCCGGAATGTAATCGAGACATAATTTTTTGATTACAATAGCCGTATCTGTCTTTTTTATCGGGTACATCATGACAAATTTGCTGAATACATCTATGGTGGTTAGAAGGTATTTCACCCCTGCAGTCGACGTTGGTAATGGACCATAAAAGTCGATCGAGAGTAATTCACCAGGATACTCCGTTAAAATGGGTTGCATCAAACACTGGAGTTTAGTGGTGGCATACTTTGATCGTTGACAGGTATCGCAAGTGGATAGGATCTCGGAGATGAGAGGTCGGAGCCGGAAAACATCAAAATCTTCCTCAATCATTTTTTGCACCTTTTTCTTGCCGATATGAGCGTAAGCTTCATATATCTCCAAGATCAGAACCTTGGATGCCAGCTCTGGTAGAATTATTTTGTAAAAGCCATTCGAGCCTTTTTTGCATAATATGTTATCAATAATGCGATAACGGGTTTCGTGTGCGTTATTCTCGGCTTCCATTACCGTGAGAATGGGATTGCATCGAACATCGTTTTCTTGTAGATGTTTCAGATTCTTAAAAAGGTCTCGCAACGTTTGACTTCCTTTATCTTCAGTAATAGATGCTACGAGAATCTCTTCTCTACGTTGAACTAGGTGTTCGTCGTCGATGTTGCGGCTCAGGTAGTCTGCCACCACATTTCTTTTGCCGGGGATGTGCTCTAAGGTCAGATCGTAATCCTGAATGGCAAGGGCCCGACGACGTAGACGAGTATTTCCATAACGGCAGCTACGAAGAAAGTCGAGTGTGCTGCATGATCCATTCGGATCGTGATGCCAACTGCCCCCCGGAGGTACGTGTCGAGCTTATTGAGCGTCCATACCACCGCGAGGATTTCTTTTTCCGTGGTGAAGTAATAAATTTCAGAACCTTTAAGGTGAGACAAAACCGTGAGACAAAAATAACGACTTCTTCATCACCTTCATTGTTTAGTTGCGACAGTATCGCTCCGATGGCATACTCACTTGCATCGGTAGTTAATATATATGGTTTCGTTGGGTCAGCGAATTTGAGTACGAGGTTGTCTGCAAATAACCGCTTGAGACGCCGGTTTTATATATTTCGTAATCCCATATATAATTCACTTCCTTTTTGCGAAGGGTGAGTAAAGGGATGGTCTCGTGAGCATGCAGTCGTACGAATTTCGCAAAGAAATTCAGAAAACCCAGGAAACTTTGCAGCTGAGGTACGTTCTTGGGTTCTTCGAAATTCACAATTACTGATATTTTATCAGGATGTGGGCGAATACCTTTTTTCGTGAGTATGTGACCCAAGAACGTTACTTCTTCTCTGAAGAAATGTGATTTTTTGAAGCTTAAAGTGAAGTTACACTTCACTGCTTTATCGTAAAGCGTAGCGAGGTGCATGATATGTGGTCCTCAAACGTTGCAGAAATGCAAAGCCAATCATCAACGGAAGAAATAACAAATTCATGCAAGTCACCAATCGCATAGTCGAGTGCACGTATGAGTGCAGTGCTACTGGTTGACAGGCCAAACGGAACCACATTAAATTCCATGACCTTATTGTCTACTATGAAGGCCGTGTATTTTCGACTGTCTTCGTCTAGTGACACTTGCCAGAAGCTACTCGTTATAAATCCATTGTGGACATGAATTGGATATTTTGGCACTTTTGAAAGATCGATTCGATGCTCGGTGGCGATTCGTGATCTTTATAAAGTTTTGCATTTAGTTTTTGTGCATCTAGGCACAGGCGTACCGAATCGTCGCTTTTTGAGACGACGGCCACCGGATTTATATATGGACTCGTTGAGTGCCGTACTATGTTCAGTTTGAGCATTTTTTCCACTTCGGCCCGTACTGTATCTTAAAGTTCATGGGTATCGGGTCTGGTTTTACGTAAAATGGCTGGTCGTCCTTTTGATTTAATTTGTACGTATAGGTAGTAAACATCCCAGGTTTTTGACGAAAGACGCATCGGTACTTCGTAATAAATCCACAAAAATACGTTTTTCTTTGGGGCTTAGATTGTGACAGTCATGGACTTTTCGATCGATCTCTGAGCCGGTTAGTTACTCAGATGATTCGGGTTCGAAGTCGACTGCTGACGGACCACAGGTTTGTTCGTTGGCCTCGTCATAAACAATACATAAAGCGACTAAGGTATTTTCGTATGAAACATTTTCATTAGATTGATTAATGGTCATATATTTCCTCACGACTTGTATCTATGAGCATTTTTAGACCTTTTTGAGAGTCATAGCCAATAATGCACTCTTTAATTAGTTTTGGGACGACTATAAAAATCAGAGACACTGTACTGTCCGAATTTCACATCCAGTAAAACTTGACGCTTTAGACGAGTACTCTTATCACCCGTAGCGCCTTTTACTACCTTCCCACAAATAGGGAAAGTAGGTTTGCTCTTAAAAATATCTAAGTGTTTTTCATAAAACTATTGAGAGATGCACGTGATCTTGCTGCCAGTGTCAAGCAAAGCTTTGACTTCTATACCCTCTATGGAAATTACTACTTCTGGGCATTTCAAGAGTGATTGATTTGCGGCAGCGCCTTCCACGTCGTGCATTAAATCCTGTCGTGGATCATCCTCATTCTCCTCTATGTTTTGTAAGGCAATTGCACACAGTTGAATTTCTTTATTAGTATCCGATGGTCTGTGTGCAACTAAATCCCGTTTCCCGGAGTTAAACAAGTGTTATTTGACTGTTCCTCCTTTAACTCGATCCGCAGGATGTCGATTTCTGAGTTTGGTCTGGGTCGATCTGCCTTCCTTTTGAAGGGCTTGTTTCTCGGTTTCGAGGGTGTTTTTTCCTCTGGCGCTTTATTGACCTCGAGATGCCTCACGTTTATTTGTGGAGGACGCTGAGCTGCGCTGGATGGATGAGAGCTTGCAGCGATATGCGCCAACGCCGGTTTCACTGACCTCTCTTTATCCAAATCAAAATCAGAGAGTATTTTAAATAATAGTTCGGTGTTTGATACGTCACGACCTAACAGTGCGTGACGCACCTCTCTTTCGAAATGTTCCGTTAGTTTGTGGATAATATCCACTTCACAGTAGTCGAGGTCTAATTCACTGGCAAGGCCAAGAATATACGTTGCATACTGCACCCGGGTGTACTTAACCGAAGGGTAGTACTGTCCGAGCTCGATTTTTCTTCGTGCGACTCGTTGCATTGAAGAGTTCCAAAAGCGAGTTTTGCTTTGACCAGGTACCACCAATCCTTGGCGGCGTCCTCTAAGGCTTGAGCGATGAGGCACTGCAGGTTGGTTTGGTCTGGTTTCGTGGCTAATACGTATTTTTTGAGCGCCGATAGAAATTTCATCGGACGATCATTTTCAGCTCCCTTGAATTTGGGTAGCTGTAATTTCACGCTTCTCCGTGTCTCTTGCATAGAATAGCATGACAATCAAGAGGTATTTTTTAGTGTGTCTAATTCATCGCGCAACTCATTATTTACGCGACACATTTCCGTCTCCCGATCTATAAATTGATCTTTTTTTTTCATTTTTCAATGGTTACGTTTTTTATAATAACAGAAAAACCTAGAAAATTTCTCTTTTTTATGAAATATAGGTATTTTAATTCTATTTTGAATGTTACCCATTCCCTTCGAATACATAGAACATTACTCGAGAAATTACGATTTGAAAAAAGATTAAAAATATTTTAACCTAAAATATCTCTGAAATTTATGGAGCAATAATTTTGCCCAACTCGACCGAAAAATATCCAAAATCCACCTCTACGAGAGATTTTGAAGCAATTAATTCAATTTTTATTCCCGCAATGGTTGGACATTATTTTGAAGCAATTAATTCAATTTTTATTCCCGCAATGGTTGGACATTCCAAACTCATTTTTTTCATTTTTCAATGTTTACGTTTTTATTAATAAAAAAGGAATCGTGATAGCTAGAAAAATAATTTTTTTTAGAAAATATAGGTATCTAAATTCTCTATCGAATGCCGCCCATTCGATTCAGATACATAGAGCCGTTCTCGAGAAATTACGATTTGAAAAAAAGGTTAAAAAAATGTTAACCTCAAATATCTCAGAAATTTATTGACCGATCATGTAGCCCAAAGAACTTAGCCGAGAGCTATCCAAAATCTACCTCTAGGAGAAATTCCAAAGCGATCAAGTCAATTTTACACCCGTAATCGTTCGACATACAAAACTCATTTTTTTCATTTTTCAATTTTTTTCTCGAAAAATAACCAACAGAATGGATTAAAATTTTCACTGATTTTAG
>JAPYZO010006105.1:0-22881 GCA_030522905.1 Torymus flavipes | reverse complement strand
TTTTGTCGCGCAAGCGAGCGAGTGAGCGCGCCAGTGAGTGTTTCCACTTTCGATTTCGCGGGGAAGGGGGAGGAGGAGTAGTAAGAGAGAGAGAGAGACAGAGAGAGAGAGAGAGAGAAAGAGATGTCTCTTGAACCGATAGTCGCTTAAGGATGTAGCTGAGGGTAGAGGAGTTTGTTGCAGCCGGATGGGTGGGTGGGTAGCGACACGTGTTGCGTGAATATATATATATATATATATATATGATTGTGTTGGAATAGAGGGATTTGGTGGAAGATTTCATTTGGCAAGCAATTTTAGAGTCTTGATTGTTATCGAATCGTCAGAAGACGTATACTCTTTCAATCATACTTTTCCCATCATTTCTTTTTAAATTCTACAACTAAAATTATTGCCACATGAAAATCATCGAAATACACCAAAACGCCGACCAAACCAATCCTTGTTAGGTATTTTCATCCACCTACCTGAATTTGATGCGTGGGATTGTTGATGTGCAGCTGCTGCGCCTGGTTGATCTGTATGGAGGTGCTGCCGGGCCCAGACGGCGGCCTCGGCGGCGTATTGCTGCTGAAACCACCGGGCGGTCCACCGGGGCCTTGGTTCGGGCCCTGGCCCGGAGCCACTCTCGGCGGTAGCGGATACCCGGGACTCCCGTGGTTGGGCATCGAACCTGGACTACCGTACGGCGAGTACTGCTGTTTGTAGCCACCAGGGCCGAGGATATTCGCCGCAGATTTCGTAGGCGTCGGCTGCTGCTGGGGTACGGGCCTCTTGCCCATATCGAACTGCGCCTGTTGCTGCTGGGCGAACATGTCGCCCACCGTGGGCTGCTGCTGCTGCTGCTGTTGCTGGGGGTTTGGCTGCTGTTGGAAGCCAACGGGCACCTGTTGGCCGGCACCGTTACTCTTGTGGTAGGGCTGACCGGCCTGCGGACTGCCCAGGTAATCGTTGTTGCCAAACTGCCCGAAGTCAGCGGCGTAAGGCGAGCGCGCGCTGTTCGGTCCCCGAGCCGCTGCTGCCGCCGCTGCTGCTGCGGCTGCTGCAGCCGAGGGGTTGAAGCCCGTCATGCCGAGTTGTTGACTCTTGTGCTGGTGTTGCTCAGCCATTTGCTTGAGTGTCTGCGCGGCAGGACTCAGTTCCGACTTGAATTCCAGTCCAGCCGAGTACGGACCCATCCTCGCCGCGGGCGAGTATTGTGCCTGCATCGACTGTTGCTGCTGCTGTTGTTGTTGCTGCTGCTGCTGCTGTTGCTGTTGCTGCTGCTGCTGCTGCTGATGCGCGTGCATCGCCGCGTGCGCTGCTTCCTTGTCATCCTCGAGCTTTATGTGGCCGTTGTTCGGACCGTTGTTGTCCACCATGGGTTTCTCCTCGAAGTCCAGGTCCTTCATGAAGTCCATCTGCGGATGGAAGTCCGAGATCTCGGAGATGAGATCCTTGAACGCGTCGTCGTCGGCAGCCTCATCGCCCAGAAAATCGGTGACGAAACCGGGGAAGCACGGATCCTTCTCCAGCGCCGCCGCGCACTGCTCCAGGTCGAAGTCGTTGTCCGGCTCCTGCTTGCACTCCACCAGACTGCTGATCAAATCTGCCGAGGTCTGCGGGGGCGGAGGTGCCGGCGCTGGCTGGGCCGGTTGCGAGGTGGTAGTCGAGGATTGCGTCGAGACGTTGGGCTCGCTCTTGGGCGAGGCAGTGGAATTGACATGATCGCTCTTCACCGAGGCGTTCGTCAGGGCCTTTACCGTCACGTTCGTTGAGATCTGTTGCGCTTGAGAGTTCGCCGCCGAGGTCGTGAACTCCAATTGCTGGACGATCTCCACGGAGAACTTGGTCAGGCCCTCGGTAGCGCCGCCGTTCGAGCCTCCGCCAGCTATGAGAGGTTAATGAAATGGGGGTTGAGTATAATATGGCAATGGTTGAATTCTATTCTTGTTAAGTAATTTAATATTTAAGTCTGCTAACGATAAAATTTACTGCAATATGTGTTATAAATTATAACTCGTAATGGAATGATAGAAAATAGAATAGGCTAGTATGTAGCAAAAATCTTGTGGGCAAACACGATATTAGAGAAAACGAATGGCATTTTTCTATGTAAATATTAATATGCTGTAATTTTATAGATTTCCGAAGTTCCCCAGCATAAAACCACATAAATTGTAGAGAAAATTGTACGTTAAGTGGTACACGTGGGAAAATTGATTTGCAAATTAATGTAAAACTACGACCTTCCCTCAACCGCTTATCTTCTACAAATAATAAGTTATTCTACAACATTTCATAGTAGAATTTTCATGAGTAACTAGTTATACGACAAAGTATAGGGGAAGGAAGAAATCGATGCTACTAGAAGTATGAAAATTGAACACAATGTGTATAAAGTAAATTGGTATTTCTTGTAAAGTTTAATAAACGATTTAAGTTTAAATAATCCAATTTGTTTCTACATTTGAATAATTAATTTAAATTACTGTCTTATTATTTTAATCGTGATTTTAATTAATCTGTCATTTTTAATTTTCATAACAAAAGAAGAAAATTATGGTGTTTGACATCGTCACACTGTTTAGTAATTTATTGGGGCTAAAATAAAGTAACTCTTGAAAAAGTGTTAGCTTTCCACTCATCAGAATAATCCAGCGATACAGATAGATCCTTTTTTACGACCCTTAATCCAACCTATGTTAACCTGCCTGAGAAATAAAATAACGATCACTATATTACTTCCATCTTTCGAATCCAGATCAATCCCAAATTTCTCAATAATTATACCTCCCAAGATGAGGCCTCGATTATTAGAATTTCAGGCCCGGGGAATGCAATATTACGGCACCGCGCATACAGCGGAATTTTGGCACTGCTGCACAAATACGTACATACACATACATACACATTCACATTATGTATATAGAAGCGGCAGCGACGGCGGGGGTTAAATGAAAATCGATACGTCCCGCGCGGTGTGCATCGGCTCATTTGTCGGCGTTGATTGCCGGCAAATGCAATCCGCCGGGGTATCTTACCTCGTTGGGTTGGGGTGTGTGTATATATGAATGTATGTGTGTGTGTGTGTGTCGAGGCCTTTGATTCTGCTAAGGAGATCGACGGCGATATTGCCAGCGATAATTGGAGGGATTATGGAGGGGGTGCCGTGGAATTTAATTAATTGGCGTGCTATAAGGTCGATGTTATTGATTGAGTTTGAGATATTTGTTGTTTACGGGTGCGACTAAATAGTAGATTTGAGCCAAAAGGCCTTTTGAAATGACTTTTTTTTTAACTTTTGGATTGTAGTGTACAGTGGCAATGCCGTCATTGTTTGTGATCTGAGCGGTTTTGAGAAAAAGATTGACGTATTGAAGGATTGCCGTGACTGACGTCATCGCGATAGGAACTTAAAGTTTTTTTCAACAGTCATTCACGCGGTTGCCGTTGTTTTTCGTTCATTCATCAGTATTTTACAATACATTCCTTTTTGCTTGATTTACGAATTCGAAAATTAAAGGTATATGGGCGTGTTTAGAAAAAAAAGAGGACTGACAGCGGCTTTTTATTTTAGGGAAATGTTTTTCCGCACTTGTGCAGGACGCTTTGGGTGAACCTAATAGTCCGGAGTGCAGCAAAAAAAGGGTCGGGCTATAAATCCACTGGCCAATGAGCTGAGTGTGACAAATACGTCTACTCAGTACACGGTGAAACTCTGAATTGGACCTTTTTCGAGAGACGTCGGCATAAAATATTTTCCTAGAAATTTCGTTATCAAAGTGTATACCGAGTCCAAAATGCAGCCATTGTTTTCCGAGTCGGCTGGGTTCGTGACCGCTGGGCCGTTAAAATTATCGAATTTAAAGCTATTTATCTATGACGACTCAACAATATTCCCACGCAGACAAACAATTACACTTAGTTTCTTGGAAAATCGTAAAATCGATCTTTATCGCTGGAGTTTCATACACATTGAGTGGAAAAAAATTGTATAGCAAAAAGTTTCGATTTTTGCGTTTATTAAAATTTTTAATTATTGCAGTTTAGAGAAATTGCGTTATATATATATTGTATTATATTCCACTTCAGGAACTTTTAAAAGTAAAATTTTTACTATCAGTATGTAAAATTTGTCCTTTTGGAGTCTTACAAGAAAGTTAACTAATTACTGCTACCTCGTTATATAATTTCCTCTATTTTAGATAATAAATTTTACAGAAAGTCAAGGCTTACCTATTGTATAATTTTTTTTTGTTCCGTGTACTTATTCTATATTATTTCCAAATTTATAAACATAACGATTATTCTTAAAAACTTAAAATTTCGGGATTCGTGGCCTAATGAAATTAAACCTAAAATGTTAAGCATTTACTAGCAAACCTGATGGTATAAAGAAGAAAAAAACACCAACCTTGCTGACCCTGCTGCGGCGGTGCTTGCCCACCGGACGACTGTCCTCCAGCCCCGTTGGGTCCGCCATTTGGCCCACCAGACCCATTTCCCGCCGACGCCGATTGATGCTGGGCTGCATGGACATGGTGAGGCAGGGGCCCGGTGCTGGACGACTGCGTGCACTGGAGCTTCACCGAGGGCTCGCCGAAGCCGCCCGTCTCGCCCGGACCGCCACCCGCGTCCAGCTCCTCGGCCGTCCGCTTCAGGAATTTTTGCTGCTGTAAGAAGAAGCAGGAAAGAAATGTTTAGTTTGTTGCGTATATGTATATATAGTTTGCGAAACATATAGAGTTTTTTTAAATGTGCTTTGCAATGTACATATTAATGCACACATAAATATATATATATATATATATATGCGTCGCGAGTGACGCTGCTGTTTTCTAGGATGGCGAGTATAGTTTTGCAACTGAGAGAGGAGAATATATTAAAATTCAATGCGAAACTTTAGCAGTTAGGTGGCGACGTCTCTTCTAAAATATATAAGCTTCTAATGTTTTCGGAAGATAGGTCGTCTAGTTATATCTAGATTGATCAGAGTGACGCACAGCATCGTTTCGCCAAGGCAACAAATTTTGCGTACTTTCGAACCATCACCTTGCTATATCGAAGGAGAAAAGATGCCGTAACTTTTGGACCGCATAATATACAGTTCGTCCGTGGCGTTGGATAACAGTGCAGATCGGTGCGCACAGCCTTGCTAAATGGGTTGATATTTTGCGCGGGAATTAAAATTTCAAATGAGCGCATCTTTGAAACATGAGGTTTTCTTCGCGCGCGCGCACGTCGTTCAGAACGGAATGAATGACGTATACGCATCATACGTATATACACGCTCATTTATACATATTATTATTATACTCTCGACCAAGGTTCACCTTGCTTTGACTGGCATTATCCTCCACAGGTCTATCTCTCGGGCTTTTCCCGAAAAGTCAATCCGTATGTGTGTGCCTGTGAATTACACGCAGAAACGAGCGTTTGAACGATTTATGTATAAAAACATACGATAGTGTTTGTTATGTATCGTGCGCGATTAATTATTCATCTCGTGTAGTAGGACGCGGCGATCGTTTCGAGTGCAAACTAGTTTTCCAGTTTGAAGAACATTTTTTACTATACATATATACATTGCGCGTTATATATATTCGATAATCATTTGCACACAAAACTATGTAATCTGTAGTTTTGTCAAGGCCAGCTTGCGACTAGACGAATCCAGCACCTCCTCGCGGCTCTCCGAAAAACAATAATTCTGCTCCTCGCACCGCGTATATTATAATACGCACATGGGAGAAGAAGAGAGCGAGGCAGGCAGAGTATCGCCGACGCGAAAACCTCGGGGAGGCCGTTAGATCGCGCGCGCGCGCACGCGCTCGGTTTAAATACGCGCTACCGTATTATTAGCCAGCATTGCTCGCGAGAAAGAGAGAGAGAGAGCTATACTGCTTGCAGCGCGGCAGAGTATTTTCATCGGGAATCGCTCTTTCAAGAGAGAGGAGAGGTGCCGTTCGCATACGGGATTGCCTCATGGTAAGTAGAAATTGCTATTTTGTTTGTTTGCATATATATATATATATATATATATATATATTTGATGACGCCGCACCGTAATTTCTTTTTAATATAATATACTTAGGTGCGATTATAGATATGTATATATAAATTATGAGTTTATTATAAGTTTTCGAAAAACGGTCAATTAGACACGTGCATAAGCTTTGAAAAGAAACGTTTAGTCACAAAGAAATATGTATGCCGATAGCGCAAACAATGCTAAACTACACAGCTCTTATCGCTCGGCACGTGAATATATCCAAAGTAGGCGAACAATTACCATTATATATATACTGTATAAGACATTCGCCATAGCTGACAATTCGCAAAAGCCAAAAATAAACTCCCCCTTTCCTCTCATCCTTCTAACTCTTCCGCATCACGAACCTTCGGCTCCACCTCTTGGTATAATATATATATATATATATATATATATATGTACGCGATGCTTCTGTGTGTCTCGCCGAGAGAGCGCATAATCGCCGCCGAACGTTTATCAGTTGCGCAACGCTCACTCGGCGTTATATTCCGTGTGTCTACCATATAACCAGAGCGAGCGGAGCGCGCGCACGCGACTGCAAGGATGTTTACGTATGCAGTTTCATCGCGAGCGAGGCGCGTCTTGAGCTTTTCGCGCGCGCTCCGCGTCGCCATATATATATATATACGTATATTACACGAGAGGTTACGTAAATTTTTCAGACCCGCGTTTCGACTTATCGTCGAGTAGGTTCCGCTATGGCGCGTTATCGTTACGCGCGATAATAATTTCAGCGCTCTCTCCCAGTGTGTGAGAGTGACAGGATTGGTAGGCGCGCGACGTTGATTAGCATTGTTCCGTCGATTACATACGGAGGGAGAGGGTTGGTACCCTCATGGAAATTACGTAAACGATGTGTTATAATATTTTACGTAATCGTAATTCCGATAATTTTCTCCCTCTTTCTAATCTACGATTTATGTACGTTGAAATTCATGAAATTTGCGCACTCCTCGCCGGCATTAAACATTAATCCCTATATAATCAGTAGAATAACCCCGAAATTGTATGTATATATGGCAAGGTAAAGTGAAACTGCACGCGTATACATAATATAAGTATACAAGGAAGAAACAGCTCTCTTAGCGATCAGCTGTAGTGTGAGCGTTCGCGTGTGCGCATTGCGCAAAAGGGAGAGACGGCGGTGTCGGCGCGGTGTGGCATTGACGGCGATAGCGGATAACAAGACGACGACGGCGACGGCGCGCTCGGATCCGACCCACTTGCATCGGCGAAGAAGCTAGGCGCCGCGATCGCTTTTAATGAGCGCACGCGCGTGAGTTTATGAGAGAGCGAAATCACCGTGTGCGCGAGGTAAGGTGGAAAAAGGGCTTCACAAGGTAAATATACGGTTTATCGGACCAAGTTCTTTATATTTTAGCAAGATTTTCTTTTCGTTTCTGTATATAATAATTCAGGTTTCTTTGTTTATCGTGGCGCGATAAGTTTACTTCGACTCTCAAGATATTTATTATTATTCTTATCAATTATTTCGTATATACACGCGCCTCTTCGAGCGATAACGTTACTCTCTCTCTCTCTCTCTCTCTCTCTCTCTCTCTCTCTCTCTCTCTCTCTCTCTCTCTCTCCCTCTCTGAAACAGTGGAAAAAGAATGGATAAACGCTGGAAATTGATATCCCATTACGACGCGGCTTGAGCGTCGAACGCGTTCTAATTGAATTTCAAATGTTGAGCAGTCACGTGCCGCATTCGATGAGCCTACTCGGCGTATAGTCGAAAAGAAAAAGCTACGAGTTACGGCGAGCGTTAAAAAAATTATTACCGTTCCCAAGTGTAGGCTCTTCGGCCTATTCATGGCTCAGTTTCCACAACTAAACGCGCGCGTGCGCGCCGATTTGAATCGAGTAGCTGCTGCTACATTATTATACACCACGTGAACGCGCTAATTCAATTAATTGATTAGTTTATAGTGATAGGGGCGTAGAGAGGGAGTGCGCGTTAATTTGAATACATTTTAATAGGCGAAGAGTAGTGGAAAGCAGGTTTATAAAAACGAGGTGTCGACGTGCGATATATCTTGTATCGTCGTTCGAGAATATAAATACATTTCACAACAACTTGTATATATATATACACACAAATTTAATTAACACTCGGGGAGCTATATTCATCCTAAAATTACATCGATGCGCGCTCGCTTAATTATTTTAATGCCATTAATCATGACCGTATAACGGCCGTAATATTTTGTTATAACGAGCGAATACTAATTTTATTAATGTATTGGTAAATATGTGTTCGGCGCGCGCACGCACGAAACCCGCGCGCGGTGGATCTGATAACAAAGTCGTTTATTTCGCGGCGGGTTATTGATCCTTCCGAATGAGAGAGAGGGAAAATCATTATATGATGGCTAATAATTAGGATGGGCCAAAACATTATATCTATTCAATGCGTGGGTGCTGCCTCTAATCCTCGACAGCGCGCCGCCGATGATAAACAATAATGCGGATGATTGTTATGATCAAAACATATTATAGGGGCGCAGTTCTTTCGGGAAATCAAAACAAGAGATTTGCTGCGGGGGGATTAAATGTATTAATCGATTAGCGATCGTATATTTTTGAAACTTGAGAATAATACTCTATCAATCATGTTGGAATAATATTATTACAATTAACATAATATAAACCTTTTTAAAAGTAGAACTTTTTGGGGATTAACCTAATGCAAGATCATTCAGCTTTACACTCGCGGTACTAAGAAACAAATGAGATCTGAAATTCCGAAGATTTATTTCCAATGAAAAGAATTCAAGGGCATCCAATTTCGAGAACCGTTTAATATAAAAATTAAAAATAGTAGAATCAAGGTATAATTGCTTAACAAATACTGATCCATTGATGACATTTAGATGTTCGTTGAATAGTAAATAAAAAAAATTTCATATTTTACGGTCAAAACATTAGATTTGTGAATTATCAAACTAATGATCGCTCCGATAGTTTTATTTTTCAAGAATATTCTTCAAAACAGGAAAATAATGTTATAATACCCAAATAAACAACATTTTTCCCTGTTCTGAAAGAACCTCTTCCCCGTGATATATTCTCCACAGATCATCTTCGCACTCTCCAAACGCGTGCTCGCTCTAGCCATCCGAAAAAAACCTTCCTACACACATTCCTTAAAAACCACCTGACACCACGCAGACAAGAGAGAGAGAGAGAGAGAGAGATTCCGGCACATCCGTTTACCTAATCGCGCACGGCAGCCAACCTCCTTACCAGCACAGGCCGTAGAGAGAAACTTCTCTCTCGCTCTTTCGCGGTGCATGCGGCGCGGAAGAGAAAGGACGTGAAAACGCAGCTCTAAAATCCCCTCTCACTCGAGAGAGACTTTCGATCGCCTCGCGCTCGCTCGCGTGCCCGTAATCAAGCCGATATAAATAATTCCGAGGTTCTCTGTGTTTTCTCCGGAGGAGAAGTGAGAGAGTGAGGGTCTAATCAGAGTGTATTCAGCCGGCTCCGCCCACTATCCTTTTTTAGACGGAGCGAGCGGGGAGAGGGGGAGACGTTTTTTCGGCGTGCGGTCGATGAGAATGACGTATTGGTGCAGTTTCGGGACGCTTCGAGGTTGCCGGTATGGTGAGGAGAGCTTTTTGCGGAGGTTAGAGTATACAAACAAAACTGCCGGTGTGTGGATTAACTGGGACGATATTGAATTATCTTGTTTACCGAGATTTGGGTGATATATGTAGTTGTTGTTGTAAAAATACGTTTATATATAATGGTTTGTTCTTTTTAATTTGAAGGTAGATAATTATTTAAAATGCTGTTGACATTTGTACCAAACGTATGATATAACATAATATATAACAGCTGCGGTTAAGCCGAATAATAACAAAGTATATATTATCAGCTGATCCAATGTTTTCGATATTCATCACATGCCAAGCATATACATAGTGTCAATGAATTTTTTCTCACCAAGACGAGCGCGCACTGTCAAACAGAATCATATTCGGCCAGAAAATTTTCTCAATCCCCCTCCGACGTAGTTTTTTCACATCCCGCGCGGCCACGACTCCCGCAGCAAGTATATAAGCTCCCGAAGCAGAGCCGCACTCGTCTCTCCCCTCGCACACGAGAGGACGAGCCACCTACTCTACCCGATCGCAGCCCTCTCCTTCTCCGCGAGCGAGCGCGCGCGGATCAATACACAAACTCAGCGCGAGGCGAGCGCGCGCACAGGTGGATATAGCCTAGCCACTATATACCGCTGCTGCTGCTGCTGCTGCTGTTGCACTTACAAAACGCTCGCGCGACGCATTGTAATAAGACGCTAGCTAGCGCGGCAGCGAACCGTTCCTCTCCGGTGCAACGGAACGCGCACGCGGATGCTTCCCTATATAATTGAGCGGCCGCGAGAGGAGAGAGTGCCGTTAGCCGAGCGAGCGAGTGTATAGAGTGAGGTGTACTAGGTACGCGACGCTGTATAGAGGCGGATATATCTATTGTAGTAGTAGTAGTGCACTGTGATGCACTGCCCGAGTAGTTCAGCGACCAGGCGGGTGGGCGGGTGGGGAGGGGACACGTTTCTGGAATTTGATTTTTTTTAATCGTTGCTATACAGAGCCGGCCGGGGATTTCAGAAGATTGCATATGAGAAACAAACATTATTGTATTTTTTTTTATCTTTAATTTATCATGGAAATCGCGCTTTGTCAACGTGTCTTCGCGATTAAAATGTCTCTGTATACATTACAGTTAACCGGTATGAAACAGTGAGTTGAGTTTATGCGGATCGATTCGACTGTAAGACAGCTGTACTCTCAAACGCGTACGCCTGTATGCAACTCCCCCAAACACCGCGCTGTAATGCAAATTTACTTGCGAGTATAATATAATTCGAAATTTTTCGCTCGGCACTCAATTAATATATAACTTAAATGCCACTTATATATACACGCGTGTGCATATCTGCGATGCAAACTCGATCAGCCTGAAAACGCGTGAAACGGCATTAACTTTACGAGAGCGACGCGCATAAGTACGCTGAGATACGGAGGATCGAGCGCGCGGCGTCATATTTCTCGCTGCGGAGCTGCGCGATTATCGACAAGTACCCGCGCATGATGTGTGACTTAATTAACGTTCGAGTGCCGCGCGATTCCTTTGTTTCGAGAGAATATAAATCGCTTCAAAAATTCACTACTCGATATATATATATATATATATGTGTATTTTTTTTCCTTCTTTCGCCGCCGACCGCCGCCGCTGTCTGAGCGAACCACCGCAGTAGGTCAGCGCGGCGCGCCGCCATCGCAAAAATACACATTTAATTAAATCAGCCATTGATTCCTCCACCGCCGCCGCTGCGCGACAAATGATAATTAAATCTAGCATCGGCCGATTTCAAACATAATATCGTCGTGTAACTATTAAAGAGGCCGCTTCACTTATTCACTTTTATATGCGATACGTAAGATGGAGAATATATCGGTTCGTTGATTTACCAAAGCGAGTAATATCACGTCGATGATTTTATATAGACGCGCGGCGCGGCGCGATCGAATCTAGCCGAACGCGCGGGTAGAAATAGTTCTGTGTGTGTATACGCGCGCGGAAATTGGACTGGTGCCTACTGCATGCTCCCGCAGATAGGTATCTTTCCTTTCTCTCTCTCTCTCTCTCTCGTGTTCACGACGGTGTCGTCGGGCTGTTTACGAGTGCGACGCACGAGTTATCGCGGATTGACAAAACAACGATAATGATGAATCGTTTTTTTCTTTCAGGAATGAGCTTTGGACAATATGTGGCGAAGGTTGAAATTTTTACGTTTTTCAATAAATAATCAAAATATTCTGAATAAATAATTTATTTTCTATGCGAGACCTTAATAATTTTACATTATCTCTATATTCGTATTTTATACATCTATGATAATTTTAATTATACAATTTTTTAATGTACCATCTCAATTCAACCCCTTGAATCAGTTTATTAAAACATCAAAGTAAACATTACCAATAATACTTGAAAAATTCCTTTTAAATCAATCTTATAGAAAATCGTCAACCTTCTAATCTGTTTAAACCACATAATACACGACGAAAACTTGAAAATTCAAGCTTGTTCCCCCTTGAAAAAAAAGAGACAATCGCCAGCTTATCAGACCACACCAAGGATACCAGCCAACGACGACGACGACGACGACACTCCCAATTCGGCCGATGTCCTATACGGTGTATAACTACAGCAGAAAACCGCGTCGTCACGCACTCGCTCCCATGACACGGCGTAAGTGGGCCAGGTTGTGTCGATAGAAAGAGAGCCTATATCGCGCGCCCACCGGAGCTTCCGGCACCGTCTAAGATTGCGATTACGCGGCGGGTCCTACACACACACGCACGAGACTTTACGTCGTTATATCAGTAGGTACGTGCGGAGCTCAAGGAGACGATACCTTTAGTTGTTTCAGAGGAGGAGAATGGGCGTGCAATTAGCCTAGATTCGCGCAATCAAGGGAGTAGTATAGGTTGGGGTATAGCGTGATTACTGCATGGAGGGGAAGTTTTGATGGAATTGTAATTTATTAACGATTCGAAATTTCCAGCTTAAACCGCGGATTATTGGTAAATGATATAATTACTAAATGAAAAGAAACAGGATAAAATAAAGTATTTCATCGTTCAAGAATTTTTTGATTCGCCATCAGTTATTCAATTCACGCTGTTTTACCCATTCAAAACTATGCAATCGATTCCCAATAAATTCAGCCCGACTAAAGCCCCCGAAAACACCCTCTCCGGCTATAATTGGAAATGAAGCATCGCAGCCATGAGGAGATTCATCCTACCATCATTCCAGCAGCGTTGACAGTGGTGGCACCGTGCTCCTGTCTTTCTAGCGCCTGCACCGGGGGCAGCTGCTGCTGCTGCTGCTGCTGCTGCTGCTGTGGATTCGGTGGACACGGCGGTAGTGCGAGGCTGAGCGACAGCGACGTTGACAGAGGCATGCAGAAGCCTTTCTTTACCCTTCCTCAGCGAGTCTATAGTTTTCTCTTTCTTTTCGTAGGATTGTTTCTTTCTTTTGGTTTTTCCTATTTTTGCTTTATCTCTGCCGGAGGGTTGCAATTATCATAATGTCTCGTTTATCGGAGCTTTTCACGCTCGATTATCCGGTAGGTTTTCTTCTGAAATGTACTATCCGTGGGGTTGCGCCTCGGCGTTATCATCATTCTCACGTTAGAAAATTGTTCCTGCTGCTGGTGTAAATACTGGTAGCAGTCGTCGTCTCTGCGCCAAAAGACGCTTGCACACTCCCACACACACATACACACAGCCACGCACACACACGTAAACACGTGAGTTCGAAAAGTCAAAGTCCTCGAGAGAGAGAGAGAGAGAGAGAGATAGAGAGTTAAATAGCGCGTGTGCGAGAGAGCCGCGCCACTGTACTGTATATGTATATATACTGCACACCGTCTCTCGTACGTACGTTCGTACGCGAACAGCTGATCGCGCCACTTTTTTTCCACCTCGCCGCACACTACTCGGTTCTGACTCTCCTCCCTATCTCCTCGGCCGACAGAATTCCGACTATAGCGTCTACGTACACGCAGGCGTGTGCAATGGTGATGTGATGATGGTATAATAAGTAATACAAGAAGAAGGAGTAAGAAGACGAGACAAGCTACTGCAGCAGCGGATAGTGCGCGAATGGCGAATATAAGCGAGGCACACACACGGCGCGTCGGGCGCACGCGGGCGCCGCGCGAGTCGCCGAGGAACTGAGTGGTAGTGTAGTCGCGCCGCTGCCGTCGTCGTCGCACGAGTGTCACTCTCTCTCTCTCTCTCTCTCTCTCTCTCTCTCTCACTCTTTGCGCGCGCTCCCACTCTCGGGCGCCTCTCTGCGCGCGCGCATACTAGACCGCGCGAGAGAGAGAGAGAGAGAGAGAGAGAGCTGCACGGAAAATCGGGATAAGCTCGGGGAATTCGCGCGAGCGAGAGCTTGCGCGCCGACGACGAGGAGTGGGGGAGGCCGGCGCGTGCCGCAGGTGGAGAGGAGGAGGTGGAAAGAGAGAGAGAGAGAGAGGAGAAATCAGCTGTTGAGCTGGACGCGCGGTTGAGGACGTAGGGGGTTTTTGGCGGAGGTGGGAGAGTGCCAAGCCGAGTCGGTATATATTGCCTAAGTGCCTATGGAAGCATTGTTAAGTGGTTGTGGGTTAACCGTATAGAGAGTATTTTACGCTGTTTTAATACGGAGAAGGGAATTAAAGCTCTCGTCGTTTAATATTGCGGAGCTATGGAATATATTATAATATTCTTTAGGGTATATAAGTGTAGAGCCTAATTTTCGGCCGTTGTAATTGCACATATTAATATTAAGTGCAGCCTGTTGGTCTCGATCCGTGTATATATTATAAAACCGACGCGCGCGGTTACAATCGAGAATGAATTGGTGATGATATATATAGGTGTTTTTTTATCGGTGTACGATATAATGATAAATTCATTCTCCGTCAAGCAGGCAGACAAGCGCGCGGTTTCGGAGCTGATTTAGCATTAATATTATGCGCACGTGAGAATTTGTTTTGCTTAGCTTTTCTAGACTAGTCTTTCGTCGCGGATGTATAGTTTGAGCTGATAACGAGTCAAACTGAGCTACACTTGAACAAAAATATATAATAGTATAGTTTCGCTGATGGATCGGAATTCGATTACAGCCTGAGCAGACACTATATGTAACGTGGAGTCGGTAAATATATGCGAGGTCGTTATTAAATAGCGTTTAGGGTTGAGGAATTGCTGCTAAGATGTAAATTGCGCTCGTATTATTAGAAAACTACGTAGCACATACTCGATGGTAATAATAGCAGTCGATAGGCCGTGTTTGTTGTCTATAGAGAACGAATGCCGGATGATTTTTCTATATATATTAGACGCGTTTACTTTCGCGGAATGGCACTTATAAATGTATTTATCAGGGAGTATGGTTTTCTTTTTTACAGGGATTTCTAGTTTTGTATAAATAGAGCGTTTAAGTAAGTTCGTGAAAAGCTCTAACTTTTGGTTTTGCTATAACGAGATGAGTCGTAACCACTTTTGTGTTAATTAATCTTTTCTCTCTAATTATGAGAACGAAAAGACCTCGCAAGCCCATCGTAGCATCCGCATATCGACAAATACTTTCATTCAGAATTGCGGCACCTATACCTATAATCTTGTACGAGATATAGAAGCAAGCGAAAATCGAAATTGAAACTTTCCACACGACTCTCGCGCGCGAAAAACTTTCCTGCGCGCACAAGCGAGCGAACGAGTACGCAAGCATCGTAAATTCCAAAACAACGGAACCGATCGGCGACGACGACGACGACGGAGTGACTCCTCTTATCGGCGCGTTGTATATATACATACACGATGATGTGTGGCAAAACACGAGCGCATGCGGTTCGTGGAAACGCGATAAGCGCGTCGCACTGGCCTTCTCTCAATTCGCAAGAGTTTCATTTCTGCGGTTCGAATGATTTTCAAATTAAGGCGAGGCGGTATATGTTTTCAGTGCTGAAAAGTATGACGGTGTACCTGTTGGTTCTAGGTCTGCAAAAAAAAAAAAAAAGAAGCATTTTCTTCCAGTTCTTTTTTTCTCTCTTTTTTAATAATATACTTACGTGCGTTACGTAAATTGTCGCAACGACAAGAAACCTTAGCATGAGCGCATTCGTTTTTATGTATTCATGTAGCTGCATTTTGGTGCGATCAGCCAAGAGAGCTTATACTACGCGGGCGCGCGGTATCAGCGATAAGAAGCGCGCTCGCCGCGTGCAATATCGGTCATGCACCTCTGCTCGAGATCTCGCTATACGAGAGATCGTCCGAAAACCAAGCTATATACACTGCACCTACAAATCAATTCCGTCCCATCGCACTTATACTATACTGCAACCTCCCTGCTTTCACCTCTAGGATGCAAAAAACCTCTCTCTGATGGGAGAAAAAAAATTTCGACGGCCCCGTAAAATTTCACTTTCTCGCTGCAGCAGCGGCGGCAGCAGTAGTAAAAGTCGAGAGCGGCTGCAGCGAGCGAGCGAGCGCAGGAAAGCGAGGAATCGAGAGCGACCGGATGAGTGGCAGTGACGACGGCCGGCAATATGACGAATCGGGAGGAGGAGTTGTACAGATCGGCGCGTGCCTCACTTTTCTTGCGACGACGCTTCGAAACAGCCCAGCTGCAGCTTGTCATGGATTTTTGTAACTGTGTGTGTGTGTGTGTGTGTTTTTATTATACATGTATGATGTAAGGGCGGAGGCATGTGTATATGGTTTTGTTGTGATTCGGGTGGAGAGCTGGTGCGCGTTTACAAAAGTCTGATTGAGGTGCCGGGGCGAACGTTATTACCTATTTATCTTTGAAATGGCAACGATGCTTTTTCAGCTCGTTGTTAGAGTTTGTAAGATGTGGTCTTTTAAATCTTACCGACGATTTCCGATCTGTACGATTTGTTGCGTCAGCGTGCGGTTGAGAGAGACAGAGCCAAAGAGAGCATTGGCTCGTATCGCTGCCTTTCGGAAACTTAAATCGAAGGCAATGTTGCGAATCGATTGTGCGTATGAGAAATTCTGTACCGAAATGACTTAAGAACAAGGTACAAAAATTAAAAAAAAATTTTGAAGGACACAGCTATCAGACCTTGTTTTTTTTTTTTTTGGACCAGTTTGAATGTTTGAAAAATCGGGAGCACGGTTAAGATAGTGGCAAGCTTTGTTTTGCAGACAATAACTTAATTTTGAAAAAAATGCTAAAAAAGTATCTCCTTCAAACGCATATTATTTTGTCAAAAAAGGTCGCACGTATATTAAAAGAAAAAAAAATACTAGCTTTTTACTGGATGAAAAAAATGAAGTATATTTAACACTTGTCAAGAGTTTATAATAAACTAAATTGAACTCGTTTTTGAACTCATGTCACTTTTGGCGGAATCAACGTTTTTCTCAATCAGGTAAAGAAAAACCCAATAAAATCTCGCATCAATAATTTACGTTTCAAAAAACATCATTTTTAAGCACTTTTCAAAAATAATTTCTTTTTTCTTATATTCAGAATGGTTCAGAACACCAAAAAAATCTGCTCTGATAAGGGTGACCCCACAAAAAAAAATTTTACTTATTTTCATATCCAATTGTTTGATCGTTTCGGTACAGAATTACTCATATGCACGCTCGGCTATATATATTTGTTTCTTCTTTAAAGTTTCGATTTTTGAATTGTTAAAATACCATTTCGCAAACCTGAATAACACGCGCGAATTCCTCGATTTTCAATATATGAATTATTCAATATATAAAATTCTTAAAAACATCATCATTATTGTACACATTTCTCCGAACAGCCCACAATGAAGGCACTGAATCTTACATTGATCCGGCTTCTACGAACCCCAATAAATAAATCCCCAACCAAAAACAGAACCTCTATACCTTATCGCTTCTTCCTGTCCACATATTATACGCTCTCAACTAAAAATCATCATTCAACGCCTAATTTTTCTCCTCTCGGCAAAAGACACACGCACACAGTCTCCGCTCTCGCATTCCACGCGCGCGTGTCTAAAGCACGCGAGAGAGGCTGCTGCTGCAGCGGCGGCGGCGGCGGCGGCGGCGGCGGCGGCGGCGCGCCATTCCACTTTATTGATCTTCTTTCGCCGCGTGCACCGCCGACGACGACTTTTCCGGCGCGATGAGCGCCCGGCGTTTTCGGGCTACCGGGACGAAATGGTAACTTCTGGACGTTAATGGACCATAAGTATGTCGAAGATGGACGTACTAGCAGCTTATGAATTTCTCGTTAAACCATGCGTATGTGTGTATAGACGGATCTAGCAAGTCGCGCTGATTACAAATTGAGATTAAGGTCTGTTGTCTCTCACTCTCGCATCTCACCATTCAGCTCTCTCTCTCTCGAAGTTTACCGAGAAAACACTATACACAGATCGATTAGATATACACCTCCCTCAGTGCGCGCAAACTCGCAATCATACCGACCAATTACACCTCCAAACCTCTCCGCCCCGCCGAAAGTAAATCCTCGAAACGCCAGCTGATCCACTCTCCCCGCTCTATACCCCCCTTTAATCCTTTTAAACGTATCGCCTCTTTCTTCTGCCCCTCCGCAATCTCTCTCTCTCTCTCTCTCCCCACCCTCTCTCTAACTCTCGGCTGCCTTCGTGACTCCTCGGCTCGGAACAATTCGCTGCCACCGCCGCGCGCACGAAAGGTGAGCAGCCGCCTCGCAACAGCACACACGCGCGCACATACACACTGTGCTATCGATTCACAGGTGCCCTCTCTGCGCGCGCGTCGTCCTGACCAACCGGCTGTTTACCGTTCGGCCGCGCGCGTTCTCGGTGTGTATATATATATATATATATACCTACTCTCTCGCGGCATCAGTGCTCTCTCGGCTCGGCAGGATCGATAGCGCGCAGTGGCGTAAGAAGACGCGCGCGCCGGTGTCGCGAGAGACTGAGTGGGAGAGAGGATTAACCCTTTGCGAGGGTGTTTTTGAGAGTGGGTGGTATGCGCGAGCGGGCAAGTTGCTGTAGTGGAGAGAGAGAGAGAGAGAGAGAGAGAGAGAGAGAGAGAGAGAGAGAGAGAGAGAGAGAGAGAGAGAGAGAGAGAGTGGGTGTTAATGTGCGCGAGGGCGGTCTATGAGGGATGGTTAGGCAGAGTATCTAAGCTGGTTTTTTCAAGGTTTTGTACACGTACGCCGACGCAGTTTTTTTTTTTTGTTGGGATGGTTTTTGTAGCTTGAGAGTGAAGGACGTTTTTTCTGGGGAGGTAAATAATGGATGATGTAAGAGTCTGGGTCGTGCTTTAATTCTTTAAGAATTAGTAACCGCAATTAGAGATGAGAATTCAATTTTCAATATTCATTTTATTTGAGAATTTGATTCAATCTCGGCTAATGCTGGTGAATAAGTAAAAACGCAAAGACGAAGATATAATATGAATTTATCTCTCTGGATTTTATTAAATAATTAAAAGAATTAGTATACTTTCAGCAATAAGAAAGTAAATTATTTTTGTCAGAGATTTGATTACTAACAATGCGCGCGATGTCTGGCAATTAGAGCGATTAAATTTACTTATTCGTTGCACTAAATGCTTAAATATCCTCGAGTTTCATCTCTCAACAACTTTGTTTTGATGCGCGTCAGCTACAAGTCTCCCCGAGAGCGCAAACGTTAGACGGTATAAGAAGGTTAGGCTCTTTCTACAATGCTTCATCTTGGTTAAAAAATCTTTTAAAACTACAACCATGCACTTTACCACTAAAAACGCACATTCCTTGTTATTTCATAATTATGTACCAATCGGAAATGAATTATGATATTTATACTTAATAAAATGGATATTTTAAGTATAACAGTATAAAACTTTTAGATGAATTACATTAATTTTGTACGCTCGCTACAAAATATGCTTAATTTACTATCAGAGATAGCAAAACACACAAATTATAAATTTACTTATATATACATATGTATATATCAAATGATTTTCTCACAATGAAATTAAAAGCTTCTTAAACAGCATCGAACTCTCCATCAATTCTTTATAATTTCGCCATAATTCCGTGTCCAAACATCGCCGGCAACGTAACTCCCAGGCGCGTAATAATAATCCACCCACAGCCGGTCATCCCCCTCCCCGCGACTTGATCCACCGGCGTGTGCTAGCCACTCTCCCCACCATACTAACTTATGAATAAATTCTCAACCGCGCGTATATGCACTTTGTAACGCAAACCGATCCATACGCCTCCTCTCCTGCGAATGATATTTTCGCGCTTATATACGCTGCTAAGGGAAAGTCGCTCGCTTGCACTGGAAAGTGTCAGATTCGCTCGGATCGTGTATGTATACACACATGCGAGCACGTGTGACTCATCGTTTTCGAATTAGATCTGCGCGCGAGTGCAATTTTTGTATAATAGAGCGCGCGCGCGCGCAGCGATGGTTGCGTCAGCCCGAGTTTATATACGCGCGAGATTATGTAGGTACCAGGAATTTTCTGAATAACCACGATATAGAGGGATTTCGCCGTAGTCGCGGATATATAGTTGTTGAGGGATTGGTAATAAGCAAATGTGTGGGAGTGCTGCGCAACTTTCGCGCCGCGTTAAACTTTTATGGACTTGGGCGAGAGAGGGACGAGTTATACATACTTATATGTTTCGAATCAATATTAAGACGTGTAGCTGCTTCCACTTCATAGTACGCAACAAAAGCAAAGATCTTTTTCCTTCGACATATATATCATAAAAAGCTTGAAAATTGCCCTGTTTTAACGGTAACCTATGATGGTATAACATATTAGCGCGCAAAACTGATCCAAAAGCGCGCGCAAGCTCTCATACATATAATATCCGCGCGCTCGATTCGCTGTCACGGGAGTCCCGCTTGTTTTACGCCCATTTTCTATGCGCAATTGCGAGCCGCCAGGCGGTTTGTTCGTAAATTGCTTTCATGCCAGGCGCGGTGGTGGTGGATTTTGGCAGAGTGTGTGGAATGCGGTTATGATGGTTGTAATTTAGAGGAGATTTCGAGAGCGGATTGGCGATATGCGCGGCTTCATTAAGGGACGTGAAATTGTTTAGCTATGATGATTTACATTAGTAATGGAATGATGGTGAATTTATCGTCCGATGGCGGGTATAATCAAATCATGCACTGATATATATATATATTTTTTTTTGGTAAAATTTGAAAATCATCTCGTTGTAATAACAATTATGTATACATAGGGACAATGAAATTCATGAATCTGAATGAGCGGTGCCGCGAGTGAAAAAGGTGAGCGGCAGTCTCGACGAGCGGCGAACGAGATTATTTTCTAATGAGAGTGACCCAGTTGCCGCAAGCCCGCCGCCGCGCCGCGCGCTTGATGCTCCGACGCGCGATACACCATCGCGATGTGTATACACCTTAGAAAGTGTGGAACGAAATTCTTCATAATTCAGGAGGCGAGTTTTATTGCACTTCAGCAGCCGTCCACACCTTTGTTCCTATTTCGGGCCGCTTTTGTTCTAACTCCTTTCAATATAGTAACGAACGCGTCGCGAGTTTTAATTTTGAAATTTCATTTGATTCATGTGCATTGTGTATTGCAGAAAAAATTTCTACATAATGACTTTGGAATAAAGAAGTGGATTGAGGTGGATTGAGTAGTTCCGATAAAACGAAAAGTGCGCAGTATCAAGTTCCGAGGAGTGTGAATGAAAATGTGTGCTGCTGCTGCTGCTGCTGCTGCTGGTATTCAATTTCGAAATGAAATCCGTAGTATATTGAAGTGCAGGGGAGAGGACGATGCGCCAACTGTAACTCCAATCCAAACCGATATATCGTGCGTATCAATAATTCAGTAAAGTTTCACGTGCCCCTTAGAGACCCAAACTAACTACTCCTTCTAAACTACTTTTTCATATCATCTATACTAAAAGTCAATTAATAAAAGAAATCCTTCTGTTATACTTATAACCAAAACTCCAACGAATCTCCGCGGCACGATTCGAAAAAAAGAAAAACGGTAAGAAGCTCCGGCAGATATATATATATCAAGCTTACGTATTATATACACACAAAGACAGTATACTTTCGCCTCTCCTGCTACTTTCACCTATACCGGCAACGGCCCCGGAAGTGCATATACCCCTTTCTCTCCCCCATCCCCACCTACACGCTTTCTCTCACGACAATTAAACCCTGGACCCATCGCGTCGCTCCGACGCCACAGCCGCGGAGTTTACATATACGGGCTCGGAACCCTGCGCTCGCGAAATCAATACTCGAGTCTCGCAAGGCGTCGCTCGAGCGTCAGCGCTGCACGCGTACGAGACACTGAGGTAAGTAAGTAAGTGTGTATACGTGTACGGCCAATTGACCGCGGCGGTGCGGGCTAAAAAAAGACGCGCCAACGCGGATTGTGCAATCGCCGCGGTGCGTTGACACATGCTTTACGCCCTCAGCGCGCGTATGTATCGATCCCCAGCGCTACGCTATAATGGCTGTGTTGCTGTTATTGTTGTTGATGATGAGTGATTGATAAGGCGGATGATGGCGAATGTATGCTAGCTAGAGTGGAGCGCGAAGCGGAGGTGTGTGTGTATATATATATATATATACCGTATGATCAACGGTGGCGCGTATCGATCGGCACCGCGTGCCGGCGCTCTGGCCCTTTTTTCCGCAGATGTGTATGTGTGGGTATATATATGGGTGAGGGAGAATGTATTTGGCTGATTGGATTTGAAAAGGCCGCGGGTGGGGCCTGCTGGATCCGATTTGGGCGCCCAGTGTCTTAATTATCGCAGGGGTTGATTTATCCGAAAATTTCGTTTGTTTATGTTGTCTCGCAAATGAAAATTGTTAGTTTTTGATAATTTATTTCCGCGTATTTACATTGTAGCTTTATCAGGGGAAAAAAAAAATTACACCAGCAGAATGAGCGACGACTTTATTTTTTCAAAACTGGCCACAATTCCATACTATTCAGAGACACTGCGTGAAGTACACAGTGTGCCACACGCGCATGTATATATATATACGCACAGACTCAAACCCCGGCATTAAAGAGTGAGAGAGAGAAAGAAAAAAATCGTTCGTCTATATATCCCCGCGCAATTACACATCCCGCGTGTAACCACCGCATACGTACCTCTAATTGTTAAACAAACAACACTCACGGCGCCGTTATAACAGCGAGCAGCGGCACCGCAGCCGCACGGCAAATAGGTACGCGCAGCCTACTTTTTACGACGCGACCAACTCAAGAATTTTGTAATTGCCTTCACTCCATTCCACTCTACACACACACACA
>JAPYZO010006104.1:0-14632 GCA_030522905.1 Torymus flavipes | reverse complement strand
TCGTGGCAGGATATTTCTTCTGGAGATGAATATATGAAAGTATATTTATCTCAATATGACTCATTAGTTGTTCTCGATGATATCTTATACAGGGAATGGATTTGTTCTAACTTCAAAACAAAAATTTTTCCATTAGTTGTCCCTAGAAATTATGTCTTTTACTGTTCATTGTAGGCAGTATAATTTCTCATTTGTCAAGCGTCTTATTTTATTACTTAGCTTTTTGCCAATTGAGCAGAAAATTTTTTTAAGTGCCCTGCAATTTTTACATGATCAGATATTTTCTTATTGCTATCAGTTAAAAAATTAATGCTATTATTCCTTTTACGATTTTTCCCAATTTTTTGATTAATTACATTGCATATACTCTTGGAAAATGGTCTGTAAGTGGTATACGAAGTGAGTAATAACCTCCAAGAGTAAATGTAAAAATTCTTGATTAAGTGTATCTTGATTTGATATGTCAAGGGTAAATCTCCCATAATTAGATTATTTTTAAATTTGCTGTTATGCACTATTAATTTTTTGAGGTTTAAAAGGAATTCCGTTTGTTGATATCATGAGATCTATATGGAGCCGATAATAATATTTCTCCATTGTTTTCTATTGCAATTTATTATTTTAAGATTATTAATATTTATAACTTCCGTCATTTCACTAATGTAGTCGCTTATGTAAACTACCAGACCATCATTTTGATTAATATAACTTTTGTTATAGTACATTTTGTACCCAATTTTTTTAAAAGATTCAGGGTTTACAAGTTTCTGGGTTTCACTGAAAACAATTATGCATGCCTTTATCGCCAGGCTTGTTAGGAAAATAAGTAATTTTTTAAAATTTGCATTCAGGCCTTTTGTATTTACAGTCAAACTTACTTCCTTTTCTAAAGCCATTCATTTGTTTAGTTCACTTACAACAGTCTTCATCCCGAAGAAACCCGAAGCCAAGCTGCCTGGAAACTTTCAACCAATCTCCGTTTCCAACTTGTACACAAAGTCTTAGCATAAAAGATAAACCAACTCATTCAGCTAGACGAGCAGCAACGAGCGTTCCGGGAGATAACACCGTCCTTCTCGACGGTACTTTTCGGAGTCGGTACACCAGCTTCAGCTTGCTGTACATCACCATGCTCGTCATCGCCAAGGCCTTGACAATGTGGATCACATCGCCCTTCCGGCTGTCCTGGAAGAAGCCGGTCTTCCTTCCGAGATGTTCTCCTATCTCCGAGACTATTACCAGCGAATCACCACAAACGCTATCAGGCTGCGTATGGGAATGGCCACTTCGAGTCACAAGAGGAGTATAGCAGGGCAATTCGCTCTCGTCAGTCGTCTTCAGCATCATAATGGAATATCTTCTCTGTTCCCTTCTTCAAGAATGTAGCACCATTTTCAATAACATCATCGTCCAAGCCATGGCCTTCAAAGTCATAGAGAAAACCGATTTTAGTGACTTTCTTGACATTTTTATGCGTCTTTGCATTGTACCGTGTATGACACACTAATATGCATTACAGGGCTGGTTTTCTACGTGAAAATTGAAGATGTTACACCTTGTCTCGTTTATGTGCTTAGCACGGCACACTAATAACAGCAGTGCATAATTAAAAAAAAGTCACACTCGAGTTAATGGTACGGTGAATTTGACCATATACGCAATATAACTGTAGAATTTCATGAAGAAAATATTATTTAAAGTAAATGTTATTTTGTTATTTTATTGATATTTTATATATAATTTAAAAGTTAATACTTTTTAATCGTAATAAATGAATGCAATTTGAATTGTCTGAAATTGATTAATAATTTTAAATTTTAGCATTAGAAATTAATTAAAGGAACAAGTAAATTAAGTTTGAGGAAGCCACGTGCTAATGAATTGACAGCGGTTTTTTAATTTTTACTCACTACTTGTTTCATGTAGCCTTAAGTTTAGACTGTGAAAATACATAATAAATATTAAATTAAAAGACTAAAATGAGTCATTGACTATCAGTAAATTTTAAATAAAATCGCTCTTTATTAAGATATTGTAACGAAGTATTTCAAAATAATAAGTTTGTTAAATTATAAATGTTATAAACCTGCTGTTTAAGTTTGTAATGTTCCCTCATAGTCTAGTATAGTAATCAGGATTCTCACGTCTTTTTACCCGGCAAGCTGAATGCCCAATTTGCAACTACATCCGTTTCTCCTCTCAAAAATCTAGACGATGTGACAGAACGCAATTTCTTCGGTAATCGAAGATGGCTTTTCTTTCAAGCCAATAAACATTAATGAAGTAATCAGAGCGATCTCTTATTTTTCCTCGCAAGCGAGAGGAGTAAACGGAATTCATCAGAGCGTGGTAGTGAAAGCTCTGCTGATCATTGGTGATTTCACAGTCATAATTATTAATTCCTCTTTCACTCAAGGAATCTTCCCAAACTTTTGCAAGAAAGTTAAGCTGGTAGCACTCAAAAAGACAACAACACGATCGTATGTCTTCTATTTTCGGGCCATCGCACCGCTGTGCTTTCTCTCTAAGGTGTTTGAGAAGAATTCTCACGCTCAAATAATGGAGTATTTAAATAAAACTAGAATTCTTAACCCCTTTCAGGCAGGTTTTTGTCGCCAGCATAATACTCAAACTCTTTTACTCAAGATCACAGACGGCATACGCATGAGCATTGGTATTTGTTATTTAAATATTTATACTAAGAATTACCTATGT
This sequence comes from Torymus flavipes, assembly GCA_030522905.1. Classification (NCBI taxonomy): domain Eukaryota; kingdom Metazoa; phylum Arthropoda; class Insecta; order Hymenoptera; family Torymidae; genus Torymus; species Torymus flavipes. The sequence continues at coordinate 11,917 of JAPYZO010006104.1, read as the reverse complement.
GTCCTGCTACTATTGATGTCCTTCGGCTGCTTGCTAGTCACTTGCTAGTGCTGGCGTATTCGTACATTAGTACGCGATGGGCACAACTTTGGACTCTTGCTCTATGCGGGCGCTCGCTCGATAATATACGCGGAGACCGTGGAGCGTGCGATGCTTTTTACAGCGACGCAATTACTTTAATAAATCATATATATCCTTAGTACTTATAGAATTTATATGTCCGGTATATTTTAGTCTTATAATTTGTATTGTACTTTATTGTCATGTTAAGGTTGCATTGCAATAATAAGTTTTGCCGTAAAGCAAATAATCTCTCTCTCTCTGGCTCTCTCTTGCTCTCTTTCCCGCTCTCTCCCTCTCTCTCTCCCCCTCTCTTTCTTTCTCTCTCTTTTTCTCTCTCCAATGGGGCGATGTTTTTTATTTAAATGTTTACACTAAAAATTACAATTGAAATGAAATAAAATAAAATCTCTTACCTACTACTTGTGCAATATTTTTTATCCAATTATAACATTTATATGCGAACATTGAAGAGTTCTCTGGCAGGATGTTACGTGATGAATAAGAAGCAAAGCTATCGAAATAAGGCAGCAATTCAATTTGCACTAGATCTTAAAAGATTGTCATGAAATTCCAGAACCCAGAAGATTCCTATGTATCATTGTGCTATAAAAAATATATAAAAGAAATTTTACTAACCATTTTAGGAATTCAAGAAAGAATTATAAATATTTAAAAAGTTTTAATAAAGTATAGTCCAAAAGTAAATGATAGGAATATAGTATAAGATAAAGGATCAACTTAATCTAAAATTTACAAAATATTCTTTTTAACTTTACTGCAAATTGCCAATTTATTATAAAAAATGTTGTATGATACCTAACTAGAGAGGCTCAGACCTCCGGATCACGGATTCAGCTGAAACTTTAGCATAGGTTTTTGGATATAGAAATATTGAGAAAGCTGCAATATTGGACTCTAACGCTAAAAAAACTGAAGTTCTGGTCACTTTTAGCTTTATTTTGAAAAATGTGTTTGAAAAAATCTTTTCTTAAAACGGCAACTATTTAACTTTGGACAGTTTTAAATATCATTTCAAGTAGAGAAAATAAAACTAGAGAAAACGAGCTTTAATTTGCTTTTTTTAAGGATTAAAAAATATCGATTCCTTCCTAAGTTATGAACGTTTGAAATTGATCATATAAAGTGCACTAAAATACGCAGGCAGTCGAACAATGAATTTTGGGAATTTGGGAAACAGTGAATTTTCAATGTTCAATTTCAAACGTTCATAACTTTGGAAGGAATTGATATTTTTTTATCCTTAAAAAACCAAATTAAAGCTCGTTTTCTATAGTTTAAATTTCTCTACTCGAAATGATATTTAAGACTCTCTAAAGTTAAATAGTTGCCGTTTTAAGAAAAGGTTTTTTCAAAGACGTTTTTCAAAATAAAGCTAAAAGTGACCAGAACTTTAGTTTTTTTATCGTTAGGGTCTAATATTGCAGCTTTCTTCATATTCCTATATTCAACAACATATGCTAAAGTTTCAGCCGAATCCGTGATCCCGAGGTATAAGCCTTTCCTAGTAAGTGTCGTAGAAATCACAATAGTATAACCATGTGCCATGCCGAAAACAGCGTTATAATTGTTTAAATTCTCCTATGACGCGTCAAATACTTATAAAACTGTAATGGATAATACATTATGATACGCGTGACCTAAGTAGTTCTTTTTTGCACGGCTTGAAGTTTGGGCCCGAGTGTAGCAAAGGTGGGAATAATCACACCGTGCAGAGTGCTTCTTAGGTCACAAGTGTCGCATAAAATTTTATAGCACTGCCTGCCCTGAGTCCGCTGTCACACCTATCAGTGACTTAAGTAGTACTTTTTTACACCGTGAGGGTAGCACACGAGAGTAGCGGTCACACAGTGCTATAATAATAATAATTGAATTATAGAGTCCCACCTAATAAGTAAATTATATTTCTTTCCTAGGTTTGCATGTGGAAATAATTTATCAGTTTTTTATAACTTAATAAAAATTACATAAATTGTAACCTGCAGTCGGGCTGTGGGAAATAGGGAAGTGGGCTAGGTTGGACAAAAGGAAAATTTCAGCATTATTAATTTATTTATTTATTACCAGAGTAAAGTACAATAAATTACAATACTATTCATTATAAATAGTTTACATTACAAAAGAAATCAAGCAGAGGAAAATATTTTCCTGTTCCTTGGTCCGGCATACTTAAACTACTTAAAAACTAGAGTATTTTTTTTTTTTTTCTGAAGTCCTCTTTAATGAGTCTTATATAGCTCTGCATTACTGTGCTAGTGAGTACTTTTTGGATGCAATGTGTCCATCCTTAGTAACTCACACAGTACTACAGTGAGATAAGCACGTGAAAATTCCGAATTTTCGAAAAATTTGGCACAGAGGTCCAGGATTCGAACTCGGTACTGTTTGGGTAAACAAACATTCCGAGTCGAGAGTCCGAGGCTTTAGACGATTGAGCTACCGTAGCTCTAAAAAAAACTAGAGTTATTTGGTTATTGAATACATTTTATGTAGAAATGGGAAGATACTTTTACTTAAATATTCCTAGGAATATCTAGCAGAGCCCATTCCCAATTTATGGTATTGGTTTAGAATTTATAAAAAATTTAATAATTTATTTTCATTATGTAACAATTAATAAAATATATATTTATTTACATTATATAATAATTAAAATTTTGACTATTATTCTATCTTTCTGTTGGCTTCATCAATATCTAACTAACATTGTTCTTACCGATGTAAATTTCTCTGAGGAGGCATTCCTGTCCCTGGCGTATAATATTTTCTCGATGTTGTTCAATCTAGCTGGACATGTGAGACCAACAGCGCAGGTCTGGCACTCTATAATATGACAGTCGCACAGTACAGACGCACTCTGTAATGTGGAAACATCTGTTTGTGTTGATTGGCCGAGTCACATTTACAAGGGAATGTAAATACAATATCGTCAATGACTACAAGGTATTTGTGCTGTGGCTGTTGTTCAAGGGGATCCATGGAGTTCTTGAATATTTGGGTTACTCTTACCTCTCTGTCAAAGTAAAATATGACCTTGTTTGATCCTATGTAGTTGAGGTCAGCGTAGGACATGCGGTAGCTGTTCGACTGCAGTATGGGTTTTCCCGGTGCGTTCCCTATTTTCTTCAATTTTGCTAAGTTGCTATTTTCTTCTGCCATTTTGTCAATCTTGGAGAAGACTGATTCAATGGGTGGATTATTTGAACTGTTGTGTTTTCTATTATCTTCAATGATTTTTTTTCTTTTATTAAATGTATATGCTTTGTTCCTGAAAGTCTGGGATAATCACATAGGTCGCATTTTTGCTCAGAGAGATATCTTTTATTTTCCTTTTTCTCAGAGTTATTTAAGGTGTCACGTGCATCTATTGGTTTTGTTTTTTTTTCCTGCTAGTTGCAGATTTTAATAGCCATGTATTTATTATTGTTTGCTCTTATAATGATGGTGTCGTCTATATCCTTAGTTAAGTTTTTCATTTTATTCCAGTTATAGTTTGATAATCTTCGATGTGAACGATTATGATGTAAGTTGCACAAGCCATTTGCACATATGTAGGTGCGAATGTCTAGTGACCCCCAAGGACTTCCAATGCAGGAAAAGTATACTTGATGGTCATTTTTTTTCTTTTCTGTTTCAGATCACTGGTTTTATCAAACTTTGAAACTGGAGCTGATACTCCTCCTTGGCAATATAATTCATGAAACAGCATTTTTACTTGTCGACAATCTATTTTATTCGTATTATTAGCCATAAATATGTCCTTTGATGAAACTAATTGGGTTTATTTTTAACAGACTTTATTAATTTTTCCTTGTTGTCTCATGTGCTTTCGCTTACCCATTGTCTAAGTTTTATTTTTCTGCTGTTTTTGTTTTTAATTGTTTTCAATTCATATGGTAGGTTATTGAAATGAGTTTTTGCTCTTATATAACTGTGTTTAATACTGATGGTCAAGTATCTAGATAATTTTTTATTAGATTATGGGCACTTCCTCTAATTCCGTAATTATGTAGTTTATCTAGTAATATTTAGTAGTTTACCGTATCAAAAGCTTTGGCAAGGCCCAAGAAAGTTATGGCAATTAGGATACTTTTGTCTAACTTACCATTTCGCATTTGTTAATAAATGTAGTTATTCTTTTGTATGTAAACTTTTCTAGTATTTTTGCTAGATTTGATATAAGTGATATAGATCTGTAATTTGTTGCGATGTGTGTCTCTATTGATTTATGAATAGGTATAACTTCTGCTGATTTCAAGGAATCTGGCCAGATAGTCTTAGCTATACATAGGTTAAAAACGCGAGACCGAGGGTCTATTAAATGTTTGACAAGAGCTTTGAATGTTTTGTCATTGATATTATTCATTTCCTCCATTTTTGTTTTCCATGTTGCAGATGATATTTTCGATTTCATGGTGATTAGTTGGTTCAAAGAAAATACTTTTTCTGTTCATTGTAGGGAGTTTTATTTTCTCATTTTTCGGGGGTATTATTTTGTCACTTAGCTTCTTGCCAATTTTACAGAAAAATTCGTTCAAATTCTCTGCAATTTTTTGCGGATCTGAAATTTTCATATTATTGCCTATTATATAGTTAATGTTGTTATTCCTTTGACGGGTTTTTCGAATTTTTTGATTTATCACATTTCATATGCTCTTACTATTATTTATACTATTTTCTATTTATTTTTTATTATACGACTTCTTTGCTTTATTTATAATATTCTTCAGGGTATTGGTAAATTTCTTATATTCTTCTCTTTTTCCAGTATTATAAGGATCTTTTTTCCAATCTTTTTTTGGTTTCATGTTGTTAGTTTTATTAGTTTTTTAGTGTATTTAGCTTTGCTTAAACATATTTTTATTTTATCGATAAGGTTATTCATAGAAATATTCGGATCATTTATTTGTAATAATTCATTCCAGTTTATGTTAACGGTAGCTGTTATACGTTTATTGCAGTTTATATTATTTACAGTATAAGTTTTCTGAGTAGTTCTCAAATTATTTATTGACATGAACAGTGGATAACGGTCTGTTAGTGGCATGCGAATGGTAATAAAAATATTATCTATGCAAGTTCCTTAATTGCATGTTTTATCAAATGATCTGGTAATATTACAAAAGCCAGGGTAATAACCGTGATTTAAGAGTATTTGTTAAAATTCTTGATTTAGCGAATCATGATTTGGTATGCAAAGTTAAAATCTCCCATAATCAGATTATTTTTGTATTTTTTGTTATGCAATATTAATTTTTTGAAGTTTAAAACAAAATCCGTTTTTTTAATATCGTGGGATCTATATAAGGCAGATATTATTATTTCTCTATTATTTTCCATTGAAATTTTGGTATTTATTATTTTAAGGTTATTTATATCTATAATTTCTGTAGTTTCAGTAATGCAGTCACTAATGTAAACTATCAGACGATCATTTCGATTAATATTACTGTTATTATACTACATTTTATATCCGGTTATGTTACAGGATTCAGTGTGTACAAGTTTTCGGGTTTCACTGCTAACAATAATGCATGGCGTTATCTCTGGGCTTTTTATGAACACAAGCAAATTGTTAAAATTTGCATTTAGGCCTCTTATATTTGCATTCAAAATTACTTCCTTTTCAAAAGCCATGCATTTGTTTAGTTCACCAATATCATCGAAATTATAATCTCTTTTAATTATATTATTTTGTACATCATCTATCATGTTAACAATACTATCCATTTTGGTTTATTGTTGTTGTTGTCATCGTATTTTGTATTAATGTTGGTGTCCCCGCATTACGCTCTCCTAATCGGTGTTTTCCGTTCAAAATGTAGACTTTCTACCTTACCGAAATATCTCCGGTAGATGGGAGTGGTCGGGTAATCCGTCACTTTAATGTATTTCTTGATTTTAGATTTTCAAATTTCACAATGTTCACTATCAATTGCACTGTGATTTTTATGATATTGTGTATTGTACTTTGCATTTTGTAGATACAGTTTGCACATTTATTCGTTTCACTTGTACACTTAGAAGGAAGATGTGCCTCTGCACACTTATTTGACGTTATACGATTTTGACATTTTTTATTGCTCTGTTCATATCTCGCACATTTATTGCATGGAGTTATGTTAATTAAGTGGAAGGCTCTACAGCTCTGGTGCCCGACAAATAATCTGCTTTTGTTGTCTTTGATATGTTTATAGATGTTAGATGTTACCTCTATTATTGTACATTTTTTATTTGTTTTTTCATTGGTGTATACGTCTAATAATTTGCACGTATCATCAAAATTACTGAAGTTTCTTTGGTTTATGTCTTGTTCAATCTCGTTGTCATCTGCATTGTCCATATCGATATCTACTACTTTTAATTTTGGTTTGTTTATTTGTTCTTTTTCAATTTTAAATTTGTTAGATAGTTTTTCTCCTAGTGTATTCGCAAGTGAGTTTATATTTTCTTCGTTCATGCAATTTATTATCACTGAATCTTTGTTCTTGCATGCTACACTTTTTGTTTGTATTGTTTTATTTTGTTTATTAGATGTTTTAACACTGTCTTTTCTAAGTCTGTATTGTCATTGTCGTCTGTTTTTTTTATTATTAATTTAATTTTCATTTTTATATATATTTTATTATTTCAAAAAAATAAAATTCTAAACTTCATGAAATTTTTTAATAAAGTTTAATAAAAAATGAATAAAGCCGACAATACGGCTTGCGCTGCCGTGCGGCGTGCTGCGCGCCAGCGCGTATGTGATACAACCGCATCGCCCGACTTTCGACGTATCTGCCTGCTGGCGGTGACTCAAAGACAACAAAGCAGCGGGGTCGGCGGCAGAAGCAGATTTGGTAAGTCCTTTATTGTTCCTAACCTCTCTGATGGGTAGTGGGCTGACGGTACTTCTCAACGACGGCCACTGCTGCAGACTCCCCTGCCGTATGGTAAAGTTTTTTTGTGTCATCTATTTATCATGCATGTGTATATTTAGAGTTCCCGAAGACTCTCCCGACCCAAAAAGAAACCACCATTCAACGGAAAGTTTTCTTTTCAAAGGTAACCCCACGTTACAGTGGTTACGTCTTAAGTCATAGCTCAAGTAATTGGAAGTCCGATATTTAAGCAATAACTTGAGAAATTTCCCAGTTTAATTTTTCGAGTAACGTCTTAAGCAGTTACTTGAAAATTTCTCAAGAGATTTCTTAAGTTTTTATTTTGCTTTTAAACATATTACTTAAGAATTAATAAAAGTTATACTCAAAAAACGACTGGAGTAGTAAGTTAAGAATTGAGTAATATACATTGTAATCGATAAAATACGGTCCCTATTTCAAAACTGATTTGAACGGTTTTTGCGTCGTCTAGGTGTTTGGGATAGCTGAAGACGGAGTCTAGATGTTTCGCTTAGTAGATTTTTGTGGCTAAGTATCGGAATGCATTTAATGCGTGATCTAAGTGTTCGGATAGCCGATGACGGAGTCTAGGTCGTGCGCACCGTAGGTTTTTGGTTCTTGATTTTGAAAATCATCGAATGCATCGTCTTTGTACTCGGGGTGATCGATGACGGAGTCTAGGTGGTGTGCACCGTTTAGCTTTTTGCGTCTATCTGTCGGAATGCATTCCATGCGTGGTCTAGGTGATGGATATAGCCAATGACGGTGTCTAGTCTATGCGTTTTATAGTTTTCCTCGTCCACCATGTTTTCGAAGTGTTCCAACACCTAGAGGCAAAAAATACGAAGCGCGCTATCTAGATATCGTCATCGGTTACTCCGAACACCTGGCCCACGTATTAGATGAGCCCTAAGATCATAATGCAAAAAACTACGGAGTGTACCACCTTGGGTCCATCACCTGCCACCCGAAAGACTTAGACGACGCATTCGATGCTTTTAAGTATTAATAGTTCATCCACCACTGACTAACTGTTCATCAGCAACCAACAGTGGCAAAGAAGCCATTCTGGTTGAGGTTTTTTTGTATCAGGGTTATCGATTATGATTTACTTTTAGTTCGCTTTTTTTAACTAGTAGTACTTGTAATTTTTTATTTTAGACTTTTTAATTGTGATAACCGAGATTCATTTCCCAAAAATCAAGAACCCTAATATTGTACTCCTTTTTTACAGACACATTGTACTCGTTTTTTAAGATCTGAAAGGTACTCTGATTGAGAAGCAGGACGTCGTGACAATTCTTGGCTGCGTTGGTTATCTCCCGAGGATACATTTTGTTTCAGAATTTCGTAGCTCGAGTCTTCAGAAATTGCCACGAAGCGCTCAATAGTTTCTGCGCGATTATACTATTCATTCGGATGATTACCGCCAGTCATTGTTGCAGCTACGTCTCTCTACAGAATCTGTGAATGGGCTAATACAGTCTCAGAGAGTATAAAAAGGTTGTGGTTTTCATTCAGACAGGAGTTACGCTCTTTAGAGCAACTCCGCATTCCAATGTGAACTGGGTCGTACAAAAATTCGGAGTGGGAATTGCATTGCTTTGATGCATCTGAGCGAGCTTAGGCCGCCGCGTTATACGTAGTTTTTCCAACAGAAAAGAGAATTTCGGTACTGCTAATGACTGCCAAGTCAAAAGTGGCGCCTATCAAGGTCGTTAGTTTGCCAAAGCTCGAACTTTGCGGTGCTCTTTTATTAGCTAGGTTGGCTTCATACGTAGTATCTCAACTAGATAAAAGACCCACACAGATTTCCTGTTGGTCACATTCTCGAGTGGCGTTAGCATGATTATAGGTTCAACCGTCTGGTTGTCGGCCCTTTATCATAAATAGAGTAAGCGAAATTACTACTACCTCGCCTAATGCGACTTGGAGGCATAAGTCGTCCGGCGATAATCATGCCGATTTAGCGACCAGAGGCTAAAAACCATTCTTCTAAAAGAGTTATCTCTCTGATAGCAGGGTCCAGATTGGCTACGAGACCCCCCTGCAGAGGGCTGGTCAAATTCAGCTCATCAGGTAGTAAGGGAGTTCTTAGAATATTGTGTAAATTCTCCTTGATCGATAAGCTTATCCGCATTCTCACGTATATTAAGCGATGGCAAGTAAATTCCAAAACTACAAGAGGTGAAAGGCGGCTGTGCAGGCTTTATGCAGCGGAACTTGTAATAAAAGCTACTACAAAAGGAGAGCTTTGAATCTCAGATTGATCTTGATTTAATAATAAGTTGATTAAAAGAAATAAAGAATAATATGGAAAATCAGCATAATTTTTTTCGGCTCAGGGTTTTGATATCGATTGGAAGTAGGCACATTTTCTTAAAGGTCTTGAAATTACCTATCAATCCATATTTTGTCGGCCCAATCGGATAATATTAGTTGGTTAAAAGAAATAAAAAAAAAGTATTGAAAAATAGAAAATAATTTTGTTTGCCTCTGGGTTTGATATCGATCAGAAGTGGGTCTATTTTCTAAACTTCAAATTACCTATCAGCTCATATTTTTGTTGACCCAATCGGATAATATTAAGGCGGTTAAAAAAAAAAGAAAAATATGGAAAAACCGAAAATAATTCTTCTAGCTCTGTGTTTGGATATCGGTCAAAAGTAGGCCCATTTTCTTGAAGGTCTTGAAATTACCTATCATTCCATATTTTTGCCGGCCGGATCGGATAATGTTAAGTTGGTTAAAAGAAATAAAGAAAAATATGGAAAAAACGAAAATAATTTTTTAGCTGTCGGTCTGGATATACGTCGAAAGTAGGCCCATTTTCTCAAAGGTCTTGAAAATACCTATCAATTTATATTTTTTTTTTGTCCCGATCGGATAATATTAAGTCGGTTAAAGAAAAAACAAAGAAAACTATAGAAAAAACTAAAGTAATTTTTTTCATCGCTTATACAGAAATTGTACTTTAACACCCTAGAGCTACAATTACAAAATTAAAGAAAAAAAAACACCTGAGTTAGAGGATATTTGAAACCTTCGCCGTGTGGTTTTTCAAACTATTCTATGAGTTGGTGGATTGTTGCAGTCTTCGCTGAGTTGGCGAGGTTTTGAAGCAAACGCCGAGTTACCGGTTTTTGAAGAAAACGCCGAAGAAATTTAGGAATGCAATTCTTCTATTAATTCAATAAGTAGCATGTAATTAGCAATTTTATAATTACTAGATAACTATTTTAAATATAATTTTCTTGGTCATCTTGAATAATGCTTTTAGGGAAAATCAGATGTGCAGAAAGAATAAAATTTTATAATAAAATATTCATTTAAGGTGGTCTTACACCTAAACATTTTCAAAAATTAAAATTTATTTTTATGGAATTTTTTAATTATACACGTTATTTTAAACGTAAAAAAAGTAGTTTGGATAAAAATTTTTAAAAATTTCATATGATTATATCTCAAAGAACCTACTATCTTTAAAATGACAAAAATTTGATTTTGGTTTATTTTTTTTTTATTTTTTTTGTAAGGTTTTGATAGAAAAACATTTAATTTACTTGAATGTATTTTGAAATGTAAAAAATATTATTATTATTGAGTCATATTAGTATAAAAGTGAAATAATAAAATAATAATGAAATTTATCTAAGGGATTTTCTTATAAAAATGATATGAACTATATTGTGTAATTTGAAACTAAATGTCATCTTTTTGTGACCATTTTACACATCTGTTCTTGTAAAGTGATCATCTGATAATCGAAAATTTGACAGCTATTTACTATATTTATACTCCCTTTTAAACCTATGTACCAGTGTAAACACAGCCATATAAACATAACCATCAACCACGTGATTTCAGCAGTTTGTTGGCATGCATAGTTTTTCTCTTACTATTTTAATATTGGTACTTATTTGTAGGTGAATCAAGAAGTAGAAATATAATGTGTTTTTATATGTAAAGGTCTATACCTGAAAAGTTTTTACAAGTTTCAAAAGATAAGCGTGCAGTGACAGTTTCGTTGAAATTTGAAAAAAACTTTAATTCAAGACAGGATTGCATTATATGAAAATTAAATACAAATATTCAAACCAAAAACGTTAATTGTCACGATTTAGTTAAATGTATGAAGAAAAATGCAGTAATAATTCTAATCTAATTAATCAAACGCAAAATATATCTATTTTGAAAGAAAGATGAAAGTGAGATTATTGACTTTTGCCCAGTATAGAATATTATTCAATAATACAGAAGAGTTGTACACTACAATGAGTATCAAAACGCATCTGCACGTAAAAGCAACAAGGCTTTTTAGCACACAAGTAATATATAATAAAGGCTTGAACGCAATTATATGTATGGATAATACGTATAATAAAGTGATCGTGGAAAAAATGATTTTATCAACTATGACGTATATTATACACTTTTGGCCAGGATGATGTTAGCTTCTTAAATTTCAATGGGATATTCATATTTTATATGACCTGCTGCATATTCCACATTTATCTCAGTATTACAAGTAATTATATAACTCAGTTTTAAAAAATGACTCAAGATTGGATGGATGAAAAATACAAAAGAATAACAAATTGTTAGCAATAACTCTTAGTGAAACGGATGCTGCTGGAATAAGATTATACATGAACACATTGCAAAGTGTCAGACCTTATATTTAAATCATTTTGTTAAAGTACAGGGGCTTTCCTACTGCGCTGTGCGTAATGCGTTTGCACCATGCATGTGTGTGCGTATGGGTGTAACCGCGTAACTTGCTGGGCCGACTGAGGGCGCTGTATGTCGCGCGTGCGCGAGAACAGAGCGCGACTGACCACCGTGATAATCACGTCGCTGCGGCAAGCGTGCCTTCTTTTTGCCCCACTTTGTACTACTTAATTTCACTTAACATCAATAAAATATCTAGCTTTCTGTAAGTGCTTTTATAT
>JAPYZO010006103.1:0-10471 GCA_030522905.1 Torymus flavipes | reverse complement strand
AAAAGCATTTCCTTGATTAAAGTGTTCCCTACGACTGTCCCTTTTCATTTAAAAGCATAAAATGCCAAAAACAGGATATTTTTAAAATTCATGAAACGTAGAATATAAAGTAAATATTATTCCAAATGAAGAATTCGAGTAAAAATCTTTACTTTAGTAAATTAACTAAAAATTAAAAAAGAAAAAAATCAGTGGCTGAAAAACAGCAGTACCACGACTTTTCCGAATTGCGCGGCTTTTTTCACGCGGCTACGCACAGCGCAAAATTTTAAAGAGAAAAGGTTGAAATATCCCACGACCAAGAAGCTCGTAACTCTCTCTCTCTCTCTCTCTCTCTCTCTCTCTCTCTCTCTCTCTCTCTCTCTCTCTCTCCCCTCTCTTCCAGCATATAATGCGGAATAAGAAATAGAAGATGCCCGCGAGGAGATTATTATTCCGAGAAAAAATTTACGTGGATTCACGGAGCGAATATAAATGAAAAAGATGGTCGAATAGTAAATTGCAACAACGTTCATTACAAAGAAAATGCTTGTTGTGCTGCGTTATTAGAAGGTACATTAGTGTACTGCCGTATTTAATATAACGAAAATATATGACTGAAATAAATTTAAAAATGTTGTTCACGGATGAAAAAAGTTGGGATTTTATTCTACTCGAACCTATTTATAATAAGTCGTACGTATAATTATCAGTTGTTTTTTAATACATAATTAATTATTGATTTTTTTAACTGGCTAATTTATAAGCTATTGACTATTTTTATTTTATTTTTATTCTAATATTTTTATAGTTTGAAACAAATTATCAGATCACTTCGAAATGAAATAAATTGATTTTCTCCGCCGCGAAATCTTACAGTCGATTATTAAAACGAAATTCAATTATCTTGTTAATTCATATTTCAATATTGAGATAGATAACCATCGAAATGCGACTGGATATGCTGAATTATTTCATTCGGCGCGATAATGATTTTTCCAACATTGTAATTGAGTTGCGATTTCAAAAGGTTCATTCGAAATGCATTTACAAAATATCAATACACATATTTTTGTAAAAATTGTTTATTCATCACGGGAACTTAATTATTATTGTGTATTGCACAACAAGAAAGTAGCGAATCATTACTTATCGAATTTAATCAACATTCTTCTTCATATTTTTCTTCTTTTATTCAGTCCAGGGTCCTTTCATGTAGGCAATTTGTTATTTTATACAACTGATTGCAAAGGATTCTTTGCCGGTTTACAAAAACTCCATGCCACTCAAACATATCAATATTCAGGTCTCCGAAAAAATTCCGTGGAAATAAAAACGAATAATGGAATCTTCCCACTCCCGCGCTTTCGGACGACTATTTTACGAGGCAATCGGATATCGGTGCACACAAAGGCGGCGGGTGAGCGCAAGCGCTTGTCTGATGGATAGAAAAAGAGAGAGACGCCAGCGGGCGAAATAACGTAACGCGAGGTACTACACGCAATTCACGAAATACGCGGAGGAGGATTTCAAAGAAAATCGTTTTTTGCCCCATTCCCCGGGCTTTTTTCTCTCTCTCCCCTTCGACGAGCTTTTCGCGCGATCGAAGAGCAAGCAAGAAGGCAAGCGCGCGAGTGCGCTCGTAAAACGCTGATGCGCGGAAGAAGACGTCGCGACTATTCCCGGAAATTATTAGAGGAATTTCAGAGAGGTCTGAAGTGCGAGAATTCCAGCTTTGCGTTCTTAGACGTAAAAATGTTTTGGCGATGTTGTATTGATGCATTGTTACGGAAAAGGTGTCCATAGAATGTCTCAGAATAGAATCTTATTAAAAGCAAAAATCATTGAGAATGTAATCGTGTCAGCTTGTGAAACTTTTTATCACCTTGAGTCTATGATGACCTCAGTTTTTATATTCGAGCATCAAATCTAATTGTTAGAACAGTATATCCAGCTATGATTGCGCTTTTTAAATAAATCGCGAAATTACGAAATTTTTTCGACCATCTTTATAAATATTCATGAATACATATTGCCCAGGAGTAGCGATGTAATATAACAGAGCATGAAGTACAAAAGAGTAAAGCGAAAAGAATTTTTATAAAATCTAAAGAATACTTTTTCCTTTACTTTTCGTCCGCAAATATGTAAAAATATTTTGAAAATAATACTTCAACAAACTTTCATACATTTCTGAAATAAAATTTTAAAATAAAAAAAACAACAATACTCGTAATAAAACAAGAAGAAAGATCTAATATCCTTCACGAAAGAAAGGCTGTAACTCGCGGGGGCAAAAACGTGTACTCCTTAATATATTCCGAATCCCCAGACCAGGGAAAAACTTAACCCATGGAATGCGAACGGGGAAGAAAGGTCTTGTCCTTCGGTCGCGTGCCGCCTCGTATTACGCCTCCCTCGAGAAAGTCAATAGCGCGCCAAAAAGAAAAAAAACGCGCACCTCGTGTACTCTTTCTTCTTCCAGCACTTCGAGAGAAGCAGCAAATATTGACGGAGAGCTGCAGATCGCCGCGATAGATAAATAGACGCCGGCTGTGTGGAGAGAGAAGTTTAATAGAAACGAAACTTTATTAAGCGCGCGAAAAGTGTGTCGCGCGTGTGCGCTGCGCACTCGTGATAATTGAGTGGACGACGCGGGCTGCTCTCGAAAAAATTGGATTTGTCGTGCGAATGTATACTCGCATGTGCGTGGATTCGAGTGGGAGTGCATTTTCTTGAATTAAATGGAAATTTTAACAGGAGTTGTTCGGTAAATGTTATATTTGTCGTAAAAATTACGATTAAAAGTGTAAATTCAGTTTTAGAATTTTAGATTTAATAATGTTTGAAAAATCTTTTTTTTAGTATTTTTTTCAATTAATAACTGTCTAAAAGATGTTTTAAAAAAAAAATTCATAAAAGATGTTATTTAAGTTGTTAAAAAATTCATTCCATCGTCCCTGTTCCCTTCAGCAGGATCAACAAGTGTTCTTAAACATTGAAAAAGATCAAACTGTCAGATAAATATACGAAATATCCTCTAGCCTGTTGTGTCACTTAAACACATTGTATATTTTATGCAAACTTGATGATTGTTAACTACGAGCTTACTGACAGCAAGTTTTTTTGTAATGTAATTACAGCATTGAACAAAATTGAAGTTATGTTTGTGTTTAATACAGAGGTAGCAATCATGTACTGGACATTGGAAATTACAATTAAACACTTTGTAAAATAATTATATCATATCTTATGACGGTACTTAATAATTTGTTCACTACTATAAAGATAAATTACCACTTTCAATAAATAATTTAAACTCAACGGAACGGTAAAAAATGTATTTCGCAGAAAATTATTTATGATTTGCTAAAACACTTCCGCAAAAAAAAAACATCTTTTTATTTATTTTCAACTCACGCTAATTACGTGCTAGAGACAATCAAACGCTCAATCATTCGGAGGATTATCGCTACGTGTTCGCTCCATTCACTATTATTCTCTTTGGCCGCATCGAATTATTAAAAACTGAAGCCGTCAAAGGTTGCGGCATTGCCACCGCAAATTCTAATTATCCCACACTCTTCCGATCGGTGAAAAAGGGGAAATTAATCGTGGAAGCACGCGGACTTATTTCGAACTTCGTTAATTAGCAATTTATTTGCGAGGCGTTTTGAATTACAGAATTTCCGGCGCTGCAGGCGAGCAGCGTTGCGCAAATAAGGAGAATTCAATTAATGAAATTCTGCAGAAAGAGAAAGAAAGTACGCCGCGAGTGGCGATTTTTAACTGGGAAAATCTTTGACAGAGTTTTGTGAAAGCTAACGTGACTTGGGTAATCTTTTAAACTAGAGAAACTTTGCTTACTGTAAACTGAAAATTTTGTAACAGATTTTTCTCAAGCACATTAAGAGTTTATCTATTATTTGGTTATAGTAAACAAAAGCAACTTCAAAAACTCTTTTAAAATTCGTCCGAAAGCATCTTTGAAGTTTTACTTCCGAACTTTCTTAGTGTACTTACTTATTTCAATAAAATTAAGAATTTCGTAAACTTCCAGTATTTACTTTACAAAGAAAAATTTAAAAATAAATTTTTCGTCTAAATAGCTTAAAACTGTTGTACATTCAAATAGAATTTCAAAAATATTCTAAAAAGTAACTTTTGAAAGAAAAATATTTAAAAACAGCGCACCTCTCGACCTATATACATCGGTTATTTTTAAATTTTCCTATTGTTCCATCTATTTCCAACATATCACTTTAACCATTATTTTCTAAAAAATATTGAAAATAAATGACGACGAAACGTAGTTATATCAAATAACAAAACCATTTTACTGTATAGATTCCACCATCAAACTCTCACATTCTGCGCAAAATATTCAGTTCCTCAAAAAACCAATTCCGCACCTCTCGCTCGCAATTTCGACGTCGCCCTGCGCCCTGCCCACTTTTCGTTTGACGTCGCAGCAACGAGCGCCAGCTCCGAAAAAAACGTCGCCAAGAAAAAACAGCAAAACCCACGCACACCTACGTTTAACGAACCGTCCGTGAAAAAAATTTACGTCTTTGTGGTCGCCCGGAGTTCCAATCATCGACGGCGCGTGCATTTCGGTTAATATCGACGGTAGCGACGTTGCGCGCAAATGGAAGAGCGAATTCGTGCGCGACCGTGTTTACGGACGCTAATTGAATGAAACTCGATTGGCCCGCTGCTGGCCCTTCCTTCTGTCCGGCTGTCATTTTCTACGGCTGCATTGCCGTCTCTTTAGTGTGCGCCTGGGTTATTGATTGGTAGGACTTATAGCCAAGATTTTTGATGCCAAAGGTGTTTTTTATTGCGGTCTCTACGTATTCTATACTTTCCGAGAGTTTTAATTGGCGGTAATGGTTATAGCGCGATGAAAAATAATATTGAGATTCCAAACATGTATTTTTAACTTATAATTTTAAACAGAATTTGAATAGAATATAAATTTCGTATTGTTTTCTTTTAGAATATATAACTATCGGGTCTGCAGCGTATTTTTGTGATATGTGACACAAGCCTACATAATTTAAAGCTCGCGTAGCAGCTATTAACATGTGGTATTAATGGAATATCCGATATCAATTTATCCCGGTCAGTTATGCATTTCAATTTGCTTGCATATATTATAGAATCGAGGAATGTAGCGTTTAAGCAGCACAATTGAGAATATACATTTTCTAATAAGCATTCACTCGTGGTTTAATATCATAAAAATACACATATTATAATTAAATTCTAATAAGTAGTTTATAACAAAAAACTCTTATAATATATTCTTTTTCATTTACATTCTGAAGTCGAAACAACATCGAATAAAACATTCAATATCCCTATTAATTCCAATTCCGTTATTCTCCGCACCGAATTTCCGCACGCATTTCCAATTCAATCAAAACCAAGCAATAAAGAATCCCTCGACAGTAAGTAACTCACGGTTCCGGCGACCAAACATCATTCTACAACCGCATTACCAACTCCCAAAACATCAACAACGTCCATTCACTATGCCATCACACATTTTCCTCGCAATCAGGTATGTGTTTATATACGCAAACAAGCTCGCCTCTCTCTCGTCTTTAAATTCCACCTCTCCTACACCCTCTATTTCCTCTTTACCTTCCCCCCTTTCTCTCTCTCTACCTCTCGCCGCGCACACTGGCTCTTCGAATTTGCGTTTCATTACGATGGATCCGCGCCCCGTACAAATGCAGCGAGCACCAAACGAGATTTACGCGGGTAGCAGCGCGCACGCGCACGTTGGGCCTGGGCATTTAGACGGCCGTTCGGCCGATTTAACTACCCAATTAGCTCTCACGCGCACGCGGTGTGCGTGATTGCATTCGTTCGCACAGAGAGAGAGAGAGAGAGAGAGCGGGGTGGGGGAAGAGAACGTCAACCCGGCGCTAGTGCGTTCGTATTTATGGGGCAGACAGATAAATTTAAGGTCCGTCCACAGTTGTACAGTCCAGTTTCGTATGGCGAAGTGTGTAAAACGGGGCTTTTAGAAGGGTAGAGAAATGTGGTTAGGATGCTTTAAATTGCTGCGCTTTAAATTTAGAAATTTTATATTTTCATGGAATTTTTAGTAAATTTAATCGGTATTAATAGACACGAGAAAAGTACGGGCTTGATTTATTAAATCTTGAAAAATTGATGATATTATAAAATATTTTAGTAAAGATGTGATTTAAATAATTAGCAAATAGAAGTAGTATTCAATTCTCGATATTGAGGTTACAAGATGATTCAAGTAAAATTATCGTCAAGTCCTAAAATAAATATGCTCGTATAAATTTTTTAATATTAATTCCCTTGTCTGCAAAAATTTCCTCGTTTAAACGTCAAAATCGATAATAGCAAATTGAATTTCGGAATTCGCAAATCAACAGTCAAGATTGCGAATCCTACCTTCAGGCGCGTGCAGAGGCATGTATTTACATCTGCGCTCGATTGCCTAATACGATTCGTAATTCTCGGCAGATTCAGATCTGAGGATGGGGCTCTTAGCCCGAGGTCAAAGCTTCTACGCTTGTGTTTGTCTTTGATTTAGCGCGTCGGTGTGTTTCGAGGCGCGCGGATGCGCGAAATTGCTAGCCGATTCCTAGCATTGATTCGCACTACTGCATAACCATTTTGTTTAGCTGCTAAACCTGTCAGCCTTTAATTGAATCGCGTCTACTTCTTTGAATTTTCATTTTTAGCAGAATAGACATATAATTTTGTCGCTACTTTCTTATTATTGTGAGAGAATTTCATTATAGTTAATAGCTTTTGGCTGCAAAACAACGTAAGTAGATATTCTAGTAAATTTTACTGTGCGCTCAACAGCTTGTCTTTGCTGCAAGGAATTTCAATAGTTTCTAACAAATTGTTTCTGTCCATCACTTAGATTGAAAAGGAAGAAGGAAAAGTAAAGAAAAGATCACACATTCATTTATACAGATGTTTGCACAGAGAAGTAAGACTTTTCATTATGTTTCAAATGAAATAGAATGCTTGAGTAATGTTCTATTTAAAATGAATTACATAACATAAAGCTACATAAACAAAAGCCAAGTATATAACTGTTCTAATATAACAGTTAAAATGCTACATGTAACTGAAATATATTTTGGCTTTTCCCTTGTTCGCCATTTCCAATTTCGAAGTATTTTCGACCTACTTTAAATGAAAGACAATCACGGCCGCCCAAAAAATCCGCTTTTCCCAACTTTGCAATCGGATCGAAATCACTCTGTACATCGCAAAATCGCAATTTCCAGGCAGTTAATCATCGGGCTCGTGGTACAGACAATCCAAACAGCGAAATGGGAAATTTAATATTCCATTCCACTCGAACTTCTAAAATTCGTACCGCCAATCCTCTTCCTTCTCCTTCTCGTATTATACACAACGGGAATCTCGCGGCGCATTTACATAGCTATTACTTTCGTTAGGGCTGCCGTTGCCGGAATTTCGCTTAGCGCGTAAACTAGGTGTAAAAGACGAGGAGCCAGCGACGACGGCGGAAGTTGTATTAGCGAAGCGGAGAAAAGAAAAGTTTTGCGCGTCGCGAAATCGCGTTTCGTCGTGGTTCTTCTTCTTCTTCTTCTTCTTCTTCTTTGCGCGGTTGACGCAAAGTTGATAGCGCGAGAGAAATGCGATTTCTGATCGCGAGCGACACACATACGCTCTTCTGTCCCTTTTCTCGCGGAGTTCGAAAGTGAGTGCGCGCTCGATTGAGTTTTCGAAGTGGTTTCGCTGGATCGATCGTTTTATCGGTGGAATCAATTTTTATTTGATGTTAAGAGTGATTTAATGAGGATTTAATGTACCGTTATCTTATAGTGCATTAAGCATTGACAAATTTATGGCTCTATCTTTTGTTTGATTTGTTTTATAGAAAGGATGTTTTTATTAAAAAGACGTTGAATGATCTTTTATAATGTAAATTAATTCTTATCTATACAATTTAGGAATAAAATTGATGAAAATTTTATTGAAAAATTTACACGTGGTATATAAAAAGACTCGTAAATATTAAAAAATTACTTGCTAAATGTTGGAACATAAATATTATTTAACACTCCATCGTCATCGATTGAACGATTTTCTCTACAGCCTGTTTTCTAAAAATATTTTTACGCCTTAATCGATAAGTTGTAAAAGTTATTTATACGTTTTAAAAAAAAGACACTTTATTTCGTAAATTTTTACGATTTCCCATCAATACACCGCGACAACTTATGAATTTTTCAATACCACGACAACGATGTCCCTTCCTATACTATACACCTCCTAAAACTCCTCTCAAACAATGTTCACGACAATGGCAAGCGGCTATAAATCGAAAAAAAAGAATCCACGTAACATCCCCGAAAAGATCCCGGCCGAATACAATGCCCATTGTGCGAGGGCCGAATCTTCGCTCATATATGAACGATAATCTCTGCCCGTCCCTCGAAAAATCCGTCGCTTTGACGATCCGTCCGTCCAGCCTGTAAAATTACGCATTCAAGGTCGGCCGCTCGGATCGTTTATCGAAGAAAAGTGCATGCATTATTCAGTCGGGCCGGTTAATAAAGTGAATGAGGAGTGGGGGAAGCTGTTCGCGCCTCTCGATAATCGAGCTTCGGATCGTGGCCACGTGTAAGCGATTTTGCGTCGAGGGACAAGGAAGGGATGGCTTTTTTTCGGGGGCGGTTGTGATGTTGATTTATCGCCGGGTGAAATGGAAGGCAAAGATAATGGTTGAATCGTCGGGATCATTGATTATTTTTTCAGTAAATTATTAAGCTTTTGAACTTAATATTAAAAGGTAAAAGTATTAAAGTTAAATTTTTCAAATAATCTTAAATTGTTTTTACTTTAAGCGGCCAATTTCTGGAAATAAAAACTAAAGGGCTATTTGCATTTTATAAAGAGCCTTGCATCATTCTATAAAATAATTGTACTGATCACATTATCATTCTATACAAAATCCATCACAATCTCATTACATTGTCATTTCTCAACTTTTTCCTCTATCAAGAATTGCATAATGTCATATTTACTTTTTATATTCAAAACCATCCCGCTCCCATTCCGATCAGACATCGAAAAAAGAAACTTTCAAGTGAAGATACCACACAATTAAATGCAAACAATCGGAATCACTCGAATTCCAACCCCAAATTCAAACGAACACTTCAGAAACTCGTCGACCTCGAACAAAAGCCTCCCCCTTCCCTCTTCGAAAGATCATTCCCTGGTAACCCGGCCACTGCCACTCGACGTGCAGATATTCCGACGCGCGCCGATGTATATATCGCCGGCGTCAACCAAACGAGCGCGGCTCAGCTGGATTCAAAGTTCAATAGCTGTGTGCACACGCGCGCCAAAACGGGATGCAGTAAAGTACATCGTCGCCGGCGGACCCGCGTGAATGATGAAACTCCTCGTAAAAGGCGAGCTACATAATGCAAGCAGCCTCGCGGATAGGCGTTATTTGGCCGTCTGTGTACAGATATATATACGAAGGATCAACGCCGTCGTTCGGCACAGGTTCAATAAGTACTAAAGACGCGCCCGCGTGTGAGGTACTGTGTGTTTCGTGGACGGCTAGGCTGAAGTGGGATCTGTGGAAATGTTTTATTAAAGTTTCGTTCTTATATACTGGAATTCGTTGTCTTGATGACGGTAGTTTTGATACGGATATGAGAAATCAGGATTGACGGGAAGAATGTGTGTGTCTTTTTACTGAGAGAGAAGCGTGATTGAAAAGAAATACGCATGAATCGCTTTTTTTACAATGAGCGGAGTGACAAAGTGGTATTATTCAGGACAATAAAGTGCAATACAAATGTTTTCCAAAGTAGAATGAATTAAAGATCATGTGTACATGTTAGTAGTGAAAGATTAATCTTAATTGCTGTGGACGTAAGAAATCGCTTTTGTTATATTTAATTAGAATATTATCACTGTTTATAGTCTTGAGCTAAGTAGACACGATTTTTCATTCACGCAGTTTACAGTTTTATGTGTAGTATTAATAATCAATTAAACGGAACACTACTAAAAATTTAAATAATTGCATCGGTTGGATAACTGTTTTTAAACATAATTAGTTAGGATTGTATTCGAGGTTCTATATGACTATTGTTTATAGTTGCTGCACTTATAGGATAATTTATTGGTAATATTTTCCTTGTGAAGAATAACGGTCGCGGATAAAAAGTATTTTGAGATGCTTCCATAGTTTGAAGATGCTGAATAGGCTTATTGAACGAGGAAGTGCGAGTAAACATTGCATTTATATTCATGTCATGCGCGAATAATTACAGCGGAAAACAGGTTTTTACCGACTATCAATCATTCTTAATCATACTTTTCTCACCTCTGATATAGACGTACAAAAAGTAGTAGTAAAAACCGGTTTTATTATGACATTGTAACGTTAGCGGGCGAGGTCACATTAAGAAAGATGAGATTCTAAACATTA
>JAPYZO010006098.1:0-12244 GCA_030522905.1 Torymus flavipes | reverse complement strand
GATAAATTTCTCGTAAGAATTTTTGTCGTTAGCGACACCATCGATCTTTTGGCGTTTATTTTTTTTAATTTTTTTTCCATGCATAAAGAGATGGAAACTCCGTCGGTCTGTATCGAGCCTCGAAAAGTTTTGCATCTTTCCAAATCTGCGAATTTCATCACCTTGGACCAATCGTCACGGCTCCTAAATTCATCACGTGTCTATGGTGGTGTGATGTCGTCCTTGTTGTAGAATAGGCACGGGAGCAAAATTTCGCAAATTATTCTTCTCGTTCCAACGTTGCAGATTGTAAAAAAATCGTACGTATTTGCCAAATTTGGCTTTGCGCCGGATATCTTGGAAGCCTCGCTCGTGATCGTAAGCCAAATCATCGCGCATAAAACCGAGCAATTGTTTCTCCACATCGCTGTAGGCAGCATTTTTTCTCACTTTATTGTCAAATAATTTCGATAGAAATCCATATACGTTTGTCGGGTGATGATGGTGCCGCTATGTTTGATCTTCTCGTACAAATAACGACGCACTCTAACGTACGCATGCATCCACAAATTATTATGAAACACGGTGGTATACTTGCGTATGGCGTACTGTATCTGATTTTTCTTGAAGCGAGAGTCGGCGAATTTTAAACCGTATTCCTCGCGTAAAGCTTTGTATTTTCGATCCAGCTGATACTCGTCTGGATTGAGCGGCTGATCCAATTTGGCCTTCGATCGTTTTTTCCTGGGCGTCGGTGGTTTCTCCCGAAGAGCGTAAAAATATTTTGTAAAATCGACTTTTTCGACCAGCGGCGTAATCTCTCATCAGACAAAAATGAACGTACAGCGATGTCTCGATCGATAATCTGGAAATATCCAGCACGTCTCGTTGTATTTGCTTGTACAGAACGCCGTCGAGACATCGCTTCTTCAGTGTACATTTTACCGTGACAATTTCGCCGACTTTGTCGCCGTCGAGTAACTTCCTCTTACATTCGGATTTTATACGATCGGAACAACGTGCCGGGTAAATTTAAAATCCTGTGATCTTATTGGACGATTCCAATTTAGGGTTGTTAACACTTGAATTATCCAATGGGATTGCAAGATTTCAAATTTACCCGGCACGTTCGGAAAGAATTAAGTTTCCTAGTTCCCTGGGATGTTTGGAATTTTTCACACGTTAAGGCATAAACTACGCATTTTATAAGAAACGTTGCGTATGATGGAAGTTTTTCATGATTATTTTTAATAGTGATAATATCTGGCTATGTTGCTGCGCTTCCGAAGGATGAAATGCGATTCATTTTTCATAATAAACTGTAGTTGTGTGTATTCAACGAAGAATGAAAAGAAAAAGGTCAATTTTTCTTGCTCCAATATTTCTGATTGGAAAGCCGATTTTCTTTCCGCGGTGCGTAAACTATTTTTCACCGTAGTCGGGCCGAAAATATATAACATTTTCGCTGCCAACTCAAAAACGGTGAAATATGGTGAAAAATTCAGGTATGGTGAAAAATAATATTTGTTATATATCTAAGTAGTAACAACAATTTTCATTAGGATATCTCATTGTAGTTTCGAGACGTAATTTCTTTACGAAAAATCATAAGTTGATTATGCGCTGCTCCACTCTGCTCCGCTCCGATGCCCCGTTCGTATAAGTACAGTCCTATTTCAGTTCTATTCCGTTTCTAAATCTTATCGGATTAAAAAACAAGAATTTGGAAACGGAGCAGAGCAGACAGAGAGCGGAGCAACGTTGAATGTCACTTGTGTACATTCTCCCCCAAAAAGTTATACTGCCTGCTCCGTTGCTCCAAAACTGTGTTGTTAATTCCTGCGGGTCGGTGTCATTTCTCGTTTAAAAAGACCGCCTCAGCTTAGTCCAGATGTCGCAGGCGTCACCACAGTGTAGCTCCTCCGTCTGCCGTCCCGCCGTCCGTCGACATCGCAGCGATCGCGTTGCTCTGTAGCTATAGGATAGGTAAGTATATACGTACAGCTCGGCTCTCTGGCGCGCGCACGCAGCCGCGCAGTCAGTAGTATGTCGTACGTACGTAGCCGCGGCCCCTTCGCGCTGTGGTAGTGTGCTGCGCGCGGCGTGAGTGTGTGTGTGTATATTCGTTCGCGCAGTAGCTGCGACGACGACGACGAGAGGAGAGCGAGAGAGCGAGAGCGAGCGAAAAATGGTGAATACTTGGGTGTAGCCGCGCACGGGCACGGGACGACGAGGAGAGGAGACTCAGCTCACTCACTCACCCCCCTGCGACTACCGATCGACGGCGAGCACGCGCTAGGTCGAGGACGGCGGCGCTGCGTAAGTAGAAACACACATACATACACATATACACACTCTCCAGTTCTTCCCTCCGAGCCCAAGTGTGCTGTGTGTGCTTTGCTGCCTGCACCGGTGTGCAATCGAGAAAGAGAGAGATAGATTGAGGGTGGATGAGACAGGCCTTTATCAAAGTGCCATGTGTTCTCGGGGATTGCTGGACTCTAGCAGTTTGTGATGACGACGACGACGGCTAGGAGAGGAGATACGAAGCGAGTGCGCACGAGTATAGATGTGCAGCGAGAGAGTGAGCAAGAGAGAGAGCGAGAGAAGCGAGACGGAGAGATATAGAGGGTCCAAGAGGGGGCGACGAATCGACGACACACGGCCGTGTGTATAGCTGCGCTTCGAGAGAAAGGGAGAGAGAGAGAGAGAGAAAGAAATTATACACTAGTGCGTGGACACCGCAAGAGCGTGCATCGACGAGTCAAGTTGTCGTGTGTGTGCATCAGAGAGGATCCTTCTTCCTCCTTTTCTCCCTCGCCTCGAATGGTCTTCGAGCGGGGAGAGCACAGTGTATTGCGTCTAATAGCGAGTGAGCTGTGGACTAATGGTGATATTTTTTGGACGTACGTGACGTATGAGACTTCAATAATCACGAGCTGAGGGACCACCTTCGTCTCTGACTCTCTCTCTCTCTCCCTCAGTCTTTGTCTTTCCATCCTTCTCTTTCCTCTCTTTTCCTTCGTTCGCGCGCATGTCCCTTCTTTTCTTGGTTCACGCGTATATATAATTGACCGCACTTATGTAGGTATACGTACGTACGTATGTATACACGTATGCGCGCCGATCGACATAAACAAGCGCGGGCACACACGTATACACACGCGTGTACGCAGATATACTTGCTTACTCTCTCGTCGTCGGCGAGCGAGCAAGCGACTGCTGCAAAGATATTACAATTGTCACCTGCCGTCAATTATTGTCCCTGACTGTCAAATTGCAGCTGAGGGCCTTGCACACCACTGCAGGTTCAAAGCTTTATCCTTCGCAGAGTCTTGGGCTTTTTCTCACTCACTAGTGCTTGCCTATATGGGCTTGCCTTGCTAAATGAATGATTGCTTGATAATGTGTGCTGCGGTGAGTGCACTGAGTATATGATTGTCTGCAAGATGCAGTTTCTTACGCTGCACTTTGTTTTGCATAATTATATCTTGCAAAAGAGCTTACTTGTGCTTATTTTGTTTGAGAATCTGATGTATCTGTAAAGGCCAAAGCTTGGTTCATAGTTTGGAGTTTTATGCTTGTCTGATTTTGAGTTAACTTTCATGATGACTTCATTATAAACATGTGTTTGCATATAAAAAAAAAAAGAATAAATGAATATTTTTCTAATACATGTATTTGAAATGGTTAACAAATTACTCAGACATGAATAGAAACATATTTTTCAATTAATGTAAAAACAATCTTAACATTTATATATTGTTCTCTGCAGTACTATCACAGTTAAATCAAAGATCGTTTTGGAAAATGGTTTACTAAAGGCTTTACAAGTGTTATACTTAATTACGAGATTATTACACATAACTTAATGGTACCGATTGATTGATACAATTAAATCAGTACTGGGCCAAATGATTATTTATTATCTTTGGTAAATATTTTTTCTCATCTCAATGAGTACAATTAAAATCCCATTTTTATAGTCAGTAAATATTGTTTGTATTTCTTTTAGATGTACAAAAGCTATTTTATATTGAAAGTTTTTCAAGTAATAGTATTAATATAAGGAAGAAATATAATAAAAATTTGTGATGTTATGCACTGAAACAAGTAACAAAAAAAGAAAATTCAAGAGCATTCGGCCAAATAAATTAAAAAACTCATTGATCATCAATTTGATATTTCAAATTTAGAGATTTTAGTGGATTATACTAGTCACTTTATTGAAGTGGAATTAAGGTAATCATTTTTAATAAATGTAAAAAAAATGAAAACAAAAGATTAGTTATATTTTCTGTAGAGAACAAAATTGTTGAAGTATATGCATGCAGTTTTGGTTCAATTTTTAGTACAGTCAGCAATCATTTTCAAATTATTAAAGAATTCTTTTAATTTAATATTTGTTACATAAATGAATATGTTATAGACCCACACACGTGCAATGCCGAGATGCTGCAACGAGAATAAGTCATTGAGGGTGGTGAGCAATAATCAGCAAAACAATTCAGACGATATTTTAATCACTCGCTCTAGGCCTTTCTCTATTGGTGGTGGAGAACAACTGAGCGTAGACGAAGAGACACCTGTTGTAGTTGTTGAAAGATCGCATAGAAGAGTCCGGTGTGATCTTAGCCCAGTTCCAACTAACAACAGTAGTGGTTTTATTAAACTTATTGGCATAAAGGTATGATGCATCAACATTCCTATTGATATTATTTGCAATAAAGTGTAAACTAGTGGATTTTTATAATTTTATGTCATTTATGCTTGAAAACATACTTCATTCTTCTATTTGAGTATTATATGATAAAATTTAAAAACAAACACATTATCTAATTCACAATCTATTAATTTGTGTAGGACAAATCCAATCGTCAAGACAGTCAATCAAGACATAGCTCTGGTAGTGGTGGGCCTAGAGATAAGGACAAAGAGGCAAAAAAGAAAGCAGCTATAGGCAACGCAGTGCGTGGACTTTTTCCTTCAAGCCATAGGCAGGACAGGTATAATGATGTCCGTATCAAAATCACGCTTCTTACATTATCATTTCATTTTTTTAATAAAATAAAATGAAAATATCTATGGTAAACATATTTCTTCAGTGTATACATTTAAATGTATAACATACTCATTGCTTCTTAAAAATTATTTAAGCTACATTTTTTTTATATTTTCACATCAACAGTTTGCTCACAATGACCATTTACCAAATCAGAAAATTACTTTGAAGTTTTACATTAACATTTAATCGCAACTCAAATAGTTTATAAAGTGGACATTGTACTAGTGAACTTGCATATGCGATTAGTTATAAGCATATAAGTTACTTTTATTGTCCTTCATGTAAGAAGTTGCTTTATCAAAGTTGGATTTTCCTCTTATAGGTATGAAACTAGTAGACAACGGCCATCAGGTACTGGCGGTGGTGTTGGACTATCTGGATTGTGCCCCAAACTGGCCACCAACCCTGGAAGTAGTAGTCAGAGTGGCATTGGTCTGGGCCACCACTTAGCCTCCCAGGAGAGTTCAGCATCTTCCGGAGTAGTCACATCTCAAAAACCTCATGGGCACCGTCGCCAACGAAAAGTTACTATCAACTCTCAGACTACTGGGGGTAGCTCAAGTAATTCTGTCGATCGAAAGGTTGGTTTATACTTGGGTTTAGAACTATAAATAAAACCTATCTTAAATTACAAGAATAAGAAATTCATATGAGAATAAAATCATTAATTTTTAATTTTAAATAATTTCTATTTTGTTCTATAAACACAATTCAATTACTTTTCTAGTCAAGATTAAATCAAGCTGAACATGGTTCTCAATCACCACCTCCGTCGGTAACGAAAAACGGAATCTCATCGAATTCACACTCTGTGAGGCAGAAAAATCCAGATTCTGCTGAAAAGTCTTCTTTAGTTTCATCTTTTGACAATGAAAACATTCACAATCTTAGCGATGCAGAAGAGGCAATCACTGCTTCAGAAAATTTTTCGAGAGTGTCAAGTAAGCAAAACATTTGACTGATAATAAATACATAACGTTAATATTCAAAACAAATTTGAAATTTGGAAAAATTGATTTTTTAAGGCTCATGCGTACCTTTTACGTCAGTGGGAAAAGGGAATCCTAGAAAAGTAAGTAAAGAGGAAAAGACTGCAGAAAAAATAATGCGCTCGGCAAGTCCCGAGTCAAAAGAAGATAATGATGGTGGCCGTAAGTCATTGTCGGATGCTCGAGATGGTAAGACGTCAACTGAAGATATAGTCCAAAGCTTTGATGCTCCAATCTCTAGAAAAAAGCCAAATGAGGATGAAGCTACGTGCGTTCGCGAAAATAAACGGAAAGCATCCGTTTATTCCCTAGTTAACTTTGATTCTAAGGGTAGTGCCAATAGAAGATCAAATTATAAACAAGATAATACTACCGAAAATAGTACTCAAAGAGATTCAGATGTCATCTTAGGAAATTCCAACCATGATGAAAATAATCAAAGGTAAATAACATACAGATAATAATATACCTATCACAAATTATTCATATGGGGATCTTATCATTTCTTTTCATATTGATATAATTAATGAATGAGTAAATGAAATATATTTAAAATATACCATTTTTAATTTTATTCTTATTTAAATAAAGATAATTTACATAAATATAAAAAGATTATTAAATGTTATTGTGTTGTAATATGGTTTTTATGTATATTGACAGAGATGTGAATGAAAGTAGCACGCCATCTACATCAAAAAAATTATCTAAAAAGGAATCCAGGTGTAAAAAAGGGTCAGGAGTGGTGATGGATTCTACTAATAGTGAAAATAACGTAAAAGATAATATAGTTTCAAAAGATAAAGTTGAAAATATAGACACTGAACAAATGAAAAACTCAAGATTTACAACATCTAATGTTATGGGAGAATCAGTAGATCTTGAGAGTAAAGATTTTACAGAGGAGTGTCAAAGAAATGAAGTTGAAGAAGAAGTCACCATTTACGACGAGGACGATAATGGAACGAGTATTAGTGATATAGTTGCAACGCAAGCGCTTCATGAATCTCTGAGTAAAATGGGTAAAGTTCCACCTCCAGGTCCTGATATAGCAATAGCCGAAGATATTTCAGAAATTCCAAAGTCCGAAGATACAAATCAAAAGGACGCTATGCAGGATGAAACTGCAGAAGGATTTATAGGACCACTTCTTGATGAAAATTTTAAAGCAGACGAGAAATTAGAACAAAAGACTATGGGGATGGATGAAGTTAGAAATTTATTAATGAAAGTTAAAGTTCAGACCGCCGAAGATGACGACGACGATGAAAAGGCTGTGGGGATCTCTCCTGACGAAAGATTTTTGAAATTTGAAGAGGAGATAGGTCGAGGTAGTTTTAAAACTGTTTATAGAGGCCTAGACACACAAACTGGTGTAGCTGTTGCTTGGTGTGAATTACAGGCAAGTGCATTAGAAACCTAATATAACTTATTGTTACAAGCTTTTTTCATACTAAAATAATTTTTTAGGAGAAGAAGCTAAATAAAATGGAAAGACTGAGATTTAGGGAAGAAGCCGAGATGTTGAAAGGTTTACAGCATCCAAATATAGTAAGATTTTATGACTACTGGGAAGTGACGCTTACAAGACGAAAATATATTGTGCTAGTAACTGAACTTATGACTTCCGGTACATTAAAAACGTAAATATCATTTCTTCAAATATAATATTTAGGTTTGATTTTGTTAATATCATTAATAATAAAAAATTTTTTCACAGGTATCTACGGAGATTTAAAAAGATAAATCCTAAAGTTCTAAAATCGTGGTGTCGACAAATTTTAAAAGGACTCGCATTTCTGCATTCAAGATCGCCACCAATTATTCATCGTGACCTCAAGTGCGATAATATTTTTATTACCGGAACCACAGGCAGTGTCAAAATTGGTGATCTTGGTCTAGCAACATTAAAAAATCGTAGTTTCGCGAAGAGCGTTATTGGTACTCCTGAATTTATGGCTCCTGAGATGTATGAAGAACATTATGATGAATCAGTAGATGTATATGCTTTTGGTATGTGCATGCTTGAGATGGCTACCAGTGAATATCCATACTCTGAATGCACAGGTCCTGCACAAATCTACAAAAGAGTTGTTTCAGTTAGTATTGTTATTACTTATTGTTTTTAAAGCATTTTACATTTTAGTAACAAAATATTTTGCTTTCATATTTTATTCGTTATGCTTATTTAATTGTATTTTTTAGGGTGTCAAACCACAAAGTTATGATAAAGTGGAAAATCCAGAAGTGCGAGAAATAATCGAAATGTGTATACGATTAAAAAAGGAAGAAAGGCCTTTAGTTAAAGATCTTTTAAATCACGAATTTTTCGCAGACGATGTTGGGCTCAAATTAGAAATGGTATCGCGTGACACTGCTGTTGCCGAAGCAGACTTATCGCGCGTAGAATTTCGACTTCGTGTTCTCGATCCAAAGAAAAGAAGTAATAAGCACAAAGAAAATGAGGCAATTCAATTTGATTTTGACATAGAAGGTGACAATGCAGAAGAGGTAGCATCCGAAATGGCGAAATCAAGTCTTATTCTTGAGGAAGACGTAAAAGTAGTTGCAAAAATGCTTAAATCTCAAATTTTAGGATTAAAGCGAGAAAGGGAAGAAAGAAAACAAAAAGAAGAGAAAGAACGGCAGGATGCGGAAACTAACGCAGCCAATGAATTACAAAATCAATTATTGATGCAGCAAAGGCAAGCTCAACAACAGCAGCAACAAACTCAAGTACAGTCGGGAATGAATATTCAGCAGGTACAAAACGCAGTGCAAATGCAGCATAATTTACAACCTCAGTCTGTGCAAATGGTTCAACAGCAACCTATAATGCAGCAGACATCAGTTATTCAACCTCAGCAAGCTCAACAAATCCAACAGCTCAATCAACAACAACAACAGCAACAACAACAGCAAGTTCAGTATCAACAACAACAGCAACAACAATACCAACAGATGAGTCAAGTATCACAGACAATGAGTGCAAATTCTTCACAATGTTCAACACCACAAACAGTTCCAACCCAAGCACCATTTCCTCAAGTAACTCAACAGCAATTACAGCAACAATATATTCAACTAAATCAGATGGGAATGACACAACAATTATCACATCCTCAGCAGCAAATGCAAATGCCACAAATTCAACAGACTATCCAATATACGCAAACACAGGTAAAATAACTGGCTTTCATAATGTAATAAATACTTAGAATATAAAAAATCTTTATAATTTGAGTTGGAAATAAGAGCGCTTGGTTTATTGATCATAAAATTTTTTAGGTCCAACATGTTCAACAAATGCATCAAAACTCAGTCTCTAGCTCATCAGCAGTAACGAACATACCGGGTCAACAATTTTATCATCAAGGTGCTGCTACAATGGCAACTTATCCGAATTCACAAATTTTTCAGCAAAACGTTTCGCAGCCAATATTTCATGGATATTCATCAAGTTCTGCTGGTGGGCATATTGACGTTGTAGCAAATCAATCCCCTCAAGTTTACGCAACTCACGCTAATACTGCTGGAAATAACGCAGTTGCCACATCTATGGGTTACATTCAACCAATGCAGACTCAAGTTCCGAATGTTCAGAATATTTCTACAGTAGCACCTTCAGTTCCAACGTTACAGGTGAAAAAATTATAATTTTTTTTTTTGCGATCAAAAGAGCTTTTACAGAAAATATAAAATTATCTTTATTTATTCTTTAAATATCTTTAATGTTGCAGTCATCAACTTCTATTCCTGCCAATATTCAGAATGCCTCCGCGTTGATTACTAATGGTACTCATCAATCACAGACTCAACAAAATATTATGGTCCAAATGCAATATTCTCAAGGTGCTAATGTTTCATCCGCTACTCCGATAGCTCAAAATTTGAATCTTGTGACTCAGGTGACTAATAATGCTCAACAACAGAATATTCAACAGCAGCAAGTAATAGCTCAACAACAACCACAGCTCATACAACAACAACCTATGTCTCAACCACAGCAGCAGCCAACTATGATTCACCAGCAATCACTTTCTCAAGAACCGCAACATACCATTCTACAACAGCCTCAACAACAACTTATACAACAACAACCTCAACAGCCAATGCCTCAACAACAACAGTCAATACCTCAACAACAACAACAGCAAGCAATGCCTCAACAACAGTCAATACCGCAACAACAGCAAGCAATGCCTCAACAACAGCAGACCATGCCTCAACATCAGCAGACCATGTCTCAACAACAACAGGCAATACCTCAACAACAGACAATGCCTCAACAACAGCAGACCATGCCTCAACATCAGCAGACCATGCCTCAA
This sequence comes from Torymus flavipes, assembly GCA_030522905.1. Classification (NCBI taxonomy): domain Eukaryota; kingdom Metazoa; phylum Arthropoda; class Insecta; order Hymenoptera; family Torymidae; genus Torymus; species Torymus flavipes. Next base: position 1,880 of record JAPYZO010006098.1, on the reverse strand, counting down.
CAGCAACAAACAATACCTCAACAACAGACAATGCCTCAACAACAACAGCAGACAATGCCTCAGCAGCAACAAACAATGTCTCAGCAACAACAAACAATGCCTCAGCAGCAACAAACAATGCCTCAACAACATTTACAACAACCTATGCCTCAACAGCAATCACAGCAGCTTATGCCTCAACAACAACAAAACAGCAATCACAGCAGCTTATGCCTCAACAACAACAACAACAGGTAATACCTCAACAGCAATCACAGCAGCTTATGCCTCAACAACAACAACAACAGGCGATACCTCAACAGCAATCACAGCATCTCATGCCCCAACAACAACAGCAAGCGATGCCTCAACAGCAATCACAGCAGCTCTTGCCCCAACAACAACAACAGGCGATGCCTCAACAGCAATCACAGCAAGCATTGTCTCAACAGCAACAAATTTCTCAACAGCAACAAATTTCTCAGCAGCAACATCAGCCTTTACTGCAGCAGCAACAACAGCAACCAGTGCCACAGCAACAGCAACAACATTCGCAAATGCAACCACAGCAGTCACAGCAATCACAGATACAACACCCTCAACAGTTATCACTGCATCAACAAAGTTATCAACAAAATTCAGAAACAATTCTAGTAAACCAAGCAAGTGTAGAAATTTCGACGAACACTGGCCTTGGAGAAGTTGTGACAAATATACAACAGCAAGAACATCAGTTACCATCTGGAACATTAACAGGCGATGGGTAACATTAATTAATAAGTAAAAAATCTATGTTCATTTTTTGTTAAACATTTCTATATAATTGTCTTCAATGTTTATAGAAATACATCTGAAGTTCCTGATACTTCATTATCGACAGCTGCATCATCTACAACAGCAGTGACAACAACGACAGATAAAAGCAAAATCAAGAGGACAGGAACAAAAAGAAAAAAGCCTGGAATCAAATTGACAGTTCTTTCAGTTACTAATATAGAAGGACAAGGACTATCTGTAGAGTGTCAATTGGATACAAGTAAACAAAAAACAGTCACTTTCAAGTTTGATCGAGATGAAATGGTTCCAATTGATATAGCAAATAACTTGGTAATTCTATAATCAATATGTACAAATTGAAACAGTTGCAATGTAAGTAATCACAATTTCAAAAAAATATTCTAATTTTTCATAGGTGGCGGAAAATCTTCTACCGCAATCTCAGCGAGAAACGTTTATCGAGCTGATAGAAGATATTGTTAAGCAATTAAGATTAGATCCATCTTTAAATTTGCCGCTAGTGGCGCATGGGCCTCCTGATCAGTCAGCTGGCGGTAGTCCTGTCACCAGTCGGCGACCTCGAGAACGTGATCATAGTCTTGATACAGCAAAGGTAATCAGTTTTTTTTTAGTATAGTAATCTACTATTCTTGTTAATCTTCATTCCGGAAATTCGAAAAGTGCGGGAGCTTTATAAAGCTTACCAAAAATTTAGAAAGCAAATTAAAAAATCGTCATTTCGGTAAACACAAAAATGTAAGAAACCGTATATACATATGCTGTGTGTGATTTTGGACGCAGCAGGTGAGACATGGCTCGCTAACTCGTCAAACTAGCCACCGTTCGTCATACAAAGTCCATCGTAGGCACCGTTCGGTGAGTTTACTGTTCTCTCTCTCTCTTTCTCACTTGTTTTTTAAATTCTTTAATTGTTTCTCTATTTCGTTATTTTTTTGTCATTATGATGTTGAACTTTGTTTTTTCATTTTATTGAATTGTCATTGGTAAAATTTGTGTTTTCTTATTCTTGTGTATTTTTAGTTTTTATCTGTGAGTTTTTTTCAGATTGCAGAAGGACCTGACTGATTATTTAAATATAAGCTTATTATTTTTTACAGTTACAA
>JAPYZO010006094.1:0-24671 GCA_030522905.1 Torymus flavipes | reverse complement strand
AGCAACAACAACAGCAGCAACAACAGCAACAGCAGCAACAACAACAGCAGCAGCAACAACAGCAACATCAGTTGCAACAACAACAGTTCCAACAACAACAGCAGCAGCAGCAACAACAATTCAACTTTGGACAGAATCTGCTATCTCAGCCACCCCAGCAGATTCAACAATCTCAACAGCATCAACAATCTCAGCTGCAAGGACCACAGAAGCCGGAAATTCTGAAAGCTATTCCAAAACTAGAGCAACACTATGCCATCAGAGAGAATCCACTGTTCCCAGGTCCATTCCCACCAAATCCCCAATACGCGGACATCCAGCAGAATTCATTCGGTAGGTTGAACACGAACCAGTTCACCGGATCTCAACTGCAATCGAACTTTGTGCAACAACAATCCCAACAACCCCTGATACAATCTCAGTCAAACATAAAGATCACTGGTAGTACTTTGAAACAGCAGCAGCAGCAACAACAATCGCAATCGCAACAACAACAATCACCAATTTACCAGAATCAGCAAGCATTCTTTGAGCAAAATCTCCCAACACCCCAACAGCAGAGGATCCAAGAAACTCTCCCACAATCGTCGATCTGGGGCAGACCAGTCTTCCAAGGCAAGAATCTCAACTCGAATGACAAGATCTACGCCACACCCGTGACGAAAGTTGACGACAACTCTCAACTGAAGAAATTCTCGGCTTCGACACCGAACAGCATCCGTTACAACCCAACGACGACGAGGCCTGTTCCCGTAACCACGAAATCCACGACGCCGGCCAGCACTCCTCTTACGACAACCGCAGCCCCGACGACAACGACCCTATCACCTTCCAATGAGGCGAAAATCAAGGCAAACATTGCCAATCTCCCCGACGAAGTGCCCGACGACATCCGCGAGCAGCTCTTGAGCTCGGGCATCCTCGGCAATGCCGACATTCAGATCCTCGACTACGACAAGGTCGGCGGAATCAACATCGGTGACCTGCCCCCTGAGGCCCTGGCCAACTTCTACGGCGCGGGCGGTGGTGCCGCGACGGCTGCCAGCGAGCCCGTGCCCCAGATCGCCAAGCGACCCAAGATCGTCGAGATCCAGCAGGACGAGATCCAGGTGCCCGCCTCCTCGTCCAGCATCAACGGCAAGAACGCCCTCCTCGGCGACGACGACCACATCCGAACAGAGGAAGTGACTCTGCGACCCGGTGGCGTCGAAATGAAAGTCGTGCGTTTCGACCCCAACACGGCGCAGGGCCAGAGCATCGCCGACCGGCACATCGGCGAAAACGCGACGCGTCTCAGTCCCGTAGCTGTGGGAGAACGTGAGCCTGAGGCAGCAGCCGGTGGCCAGTACAATCGCTACCTGCCTCTCAAAGTGAGCGGCGCCTCCTTTCCCATACCGAACGCGCCAGAGCTCAGCGGCAAGAGGATATCCTCGGTGGTGGTGCTAGCGCCCGTCGACTACAGCTTCCAGCCCGAGGCGGACCAGCAACTGACGGCGCGACAGAGCCGCAAGATCACGAGCGACGTGCAGGCCGTGCGCTTTCTCGCCGGCGAGTCCCTCAAGCAGCTCATCAAGAAGCCCTCCGCCGAGAACTACAAGCGCTGGCTGGAGCAGGAGAGACAGACGGAGCCCCAGAGGCAGTCCGTCGTGCTCCTCGTCACGACGTGAGTTCTCCTTTAAAGCATCTCCTATCACTTTGATCGTATTATGCATCACCCGACTTATCGCGCCCGGCCATCGTATGAGCATTTCTCTCCTTCAGTTTCACTTTGGTCACTAACACTTCAGCCGCTATACACTTGCGGCATCTTATGCTTTTCTTCACTATCGTGTAATTAAAATTACGGGCTCTCTTGTTCATCAGTGACAGCATTTTGTTTACTTTACCGGCGCGTACCGTAAAATGCATTAATCACGCCGTAACCTAGTATTTATTGAGACGGCTTCTAGCTCTAAGCTAATTTTCTCCTTCCCTCGTTTTTTCTTGGCACTTTCGAAAGTCAAAGTTTTGGATGATTTATTGTTCCTGTTTCTCGCGGGGCCACAGTTTTACCTTCTAAAAGACGCTTACACATTTCAAAGATTTAAGAAACCGAAAGTAAATTAGACATTAGCGTTGCTGAACAAAAAAAAAACGGCGGAAAAAATGCGCGTACATATACAGCGGACGTCGTAGCTTAATTAGGCGGTATATATACGCGCGCGCGCGACTCAGCAACGTTACTCAAGCGTCATAAATTCAATGTTTTATTTTAATCATCCTTTTTTTACAAAAAATTTCACTCTCAGTTTCTCTTGGTGCGCGCGCGCGCGCGCGCGAGATTCCGAATGCTAAAACGTCCAAATAAAAAATGCCAATTTCAGTGTCGCAACTTTTACCTCTCGACTTACATCTCGGGCTCTGCTTCTTTTTTTCTCTCTCTCTTTCTCCCTCCCGCTCGCGCCCCTTTTCCTTTGCTCGCACTTAATATAACGCGATTGCGACAAAACGTCTCACTTTTGCAGCATCGCCATATAAGGATTCTCATTGCCAATTAACGTGCGAGCATGCGCGCAAGATAGGGAGAGAGGAGGCCTCTTATAATGCGCTCTCGCGTACAATCGCTATGAGAAATTAACGCTATAGCGTGCTCTGCTCTATATTCCCCTACCTCTCTAACGTCCGCCTATAGGTATATATACATAAAGGTTTAATCTCTCGTGATCGCACCGTGACGATCCTTGCGTTATTGCAGCCGCGAAACAAAGTGTTCTCAGCTTTAGTAAAGAATCCGGCCGAAATTAGCTGATGACAGTGCGCGCGGCCGAATAATGAGAAGAGCCTGCGAAAATTCCTGCGTGCATATCTCTTCGCGCCCGCGTGTAAATTGCCATTTTCTCAATTTCGCAAAATCCTTTCTCACCCGCGCGAAAACGCGTAACGCGTTGCCAAAGTTTGTGAAGAGATTCTTCATTATTCATTAATTTTCAATTTTGCATGATCTTCTTAATTGTCTGATTTTTTTCTTTCGATTCTATTGTTTCAAAAAATGTTAATTCTAAAATTAATAACAACTTAATATTCATATTCATCATAGTTTCTATTTCTTTTTTTTTTAAGATTTCTAACATCAAAGAAAGTGTATCAAAATTAATATATCAAATCGGAAATTCAAATTTTCGTAGGAATTTGAAATTTCAGATCAAAACTCGAGACCTCAATTTATTACAAGTTTTATATATTCTACCGAGATAAATCAGCGTCAATATCTATTTCATCCGCATCCGCTCACTTTTTAACATTTAAAACTGACTTTTCCATGCCCAAAAATATCGGCTGTCATTCATTATAAAATGGAACTATTTATTTTCAGAGCAAAGGATGGCTCCGAGACCGACAAGGAGATTTTCATGTACGACGTGACATCTGAAAGCGTGAGCAAGTTGGCTGGCGACCTGTCGACGGCCTTCGTCGATGCCGCAGAGAGCAATTCGGACGTCAACGAGGACCCAATGGCCGACGTGTCATCGTCGTCGTCGTCGAAGACGACGCAATGATAGATCACACCGCATACACACTCACACACACACACACACATACACATACACACATAGCGCGGACGCGGATAGCGACAAAGAAACGCGCATTTTCTTCAAACCTTAACTGTGCCAACGACTCTCCGATCCACGACGAGGTGGGGATCGATTGATCGAGATCGCGCGCGATTGACGAGAAAGAGAGAAAAAGAGAGGAAAAGAACGAGTATATACAGCGCGCTCGCGAGGAAGAGAGGAGTGTGACACGCCTCGGCAAAGTGGCGCTCGACATTTGGAATCGCGTGTCTTTTCTTTTTCTTTTACGAAGGAGCCTCGAGTGTAGATATTTTAGTAACCTATTATTGTATATATGTTTTGAAAATTAATTTTTTATACTTTTTTTATACGTAATACATTTTTATATATATATTTCTATAAAAAATTATTTATATTGCATTTTTATTTGTATACCTTGGTCGCCCTGTTTGATTTGAAGTTGTATTTTGGCTATACAATCGGTGCCAGAAGTTAGTTTTTAATGAAAATACTAATAATTTATTATACAAGCTTGTTTTTTTTTCTTTTTCATTTGAAAATTTTGTAGGAGGGCATAAGATCAATAGTTGAAACTCACAAAATAAGAAATCAGATAAAAAATTTTGAAGTATTTTGACTTTTAAAAATCATATGTTTTAATACATTTTTAATTTCATTCCAAAAGATGCCGCATCTTCAAATTTTATTCAATTTTTAGTTTTAAGATCTTATGTTGTTCAGCAAAGAGTTCATGAAACACCCACTAACCCAAGAATAAAAACTACCTTTATATTTAAGATAATAAAGGTTTTTTCAGGTGTACTGTCAACTTAAAAACCGAGTTCCTTTTTTATAAAACTAAAGTTTAACGAAAATGTAGGACATATTTTTTATTTTTTATTTAGTGGGTCAATTAAAAATTCTCCTCTAAACAATATAAGACCAAAAAAAAATTATGAATCGAATAAAATTTCAAGATACGGCACCTTTTTGAATGAAATTAAAGACATATGATTTTTAAATGTCGAAATACTTCAAAAATTTTCGTCTGATTTCTTATTTTAGGAGCTTATATTGCTCATTTGACTTATTTATCTCAACTTATTTAATAAAAAAAAAGTAGAAAATATGGTTTTATATTTAATTATTAATAATTGACGCGTGATTTTAAAGGTCATAAGAATAAATACGACTTAGTTCTTATATAATATGTATAAATATTAATTTGAGGACATTAATTGAAATATACCTCATAAAAAATGTAAATTATGTTTTGTTCAGATTGTGATTCGTTTCCTGTTTTAACAAATCAATATACTTTTGCAATTCCTATTAATATGTTTGTCTATATGATTGATAAGTTTTTTATTATCAAAATAAAACCAAACAATCGTTTTTTTTTTATATTAGTAAATCCTTTATAGAATTTATTATAGTTTTTAAAATTATTAACAAAATTTGTACAATCCTTATAAATCATAATTACATATCTTATAATTAAACTATGTACACGTATTCTCGAAATATCCACATTTACCTCTCATTACTTGAAATATTTCGTACGCCAATTTCTTGCTTTAAATATGACAATATCTCGTAATGAGGTATATTGTGCCATATATGTTTTGATACATGTACTACCTTGTATGACATAGATTCCAATGATTTAATATTTAGTAGATGTGGTGCCTTCAATCGTTGAATATTTCTTCCATATGCTTCAAATGGCATAAGTAACACAGCTATTCTGAAAAATAAGATTCAAAAGTGAATTTTTGTTTATTTTTATTACTGTACCAGAGTTTTTATTTATAATTAAGAATATTTTAAATACTTTTCAGTATTAGAAGGTATGTTGAAATCTTCTACATATCTAATAGAGCATGAAGGCGTGCTCGTTTCAATGGAAATAGGACGTCCATCTTGCAAAATTATAAGATGATCTGAAATATTAATAATTAATTTTGTACATTTATTACATAATCACTTCTTTCTTTATTTAAAAAATATACCTATATTATGCCCTAAATTCGTCCTCACGTTAGTTTGAATAAAAGCAGGACCTCCTAAAATATTTTTTAATATACTCTCCAATGGATATTCTTTTGAAATACAATTTTTATGAGGTGTTTCAAAAGATTGAATCAAACTTTCTGAAGGCCATGGTCCACAATATAAAGGATATAGAGTTTTAACACTTTGATACAATTGTTGATACGTCTGATGGAAACTTGGTGACATTAGTGTTGGAATTTGATCTTTGATGAAAACATGCTTCAAAAAAGTTTCATCAAAGCAACCTAAAGATGCTAAGTGTAATGCAAAATAGACTAAAGTGACATCATCAGAAATTATTGAGAAATGTTTTAAAATAATTTCTTGTAACTCATTCCAAACTGATGGTTTATAATTAGCAAATGCTAATCCTGCTACAAATTCTGAAATACTCAGCTGGTGAGATGTTGATAAAAGTGAGGGATTTTTACAAATTTCAGATGACAAGTAATCCAATAAAGATAGATTAATATGTCCAATCATATTTAATTTATTTAAAATAAAAGCAAGATCAGAAAATTTGCATTCATTAACTATTATTCTCTCTATAAGTTTATCTATAAAATAAGGATTGTAGAATTCATCATACCTGCAAAAAATATTTTATTTTGATTATTAGATATTACTATTACAATCAATATTGAATTATTATATTCATATCTACCCATTCATTGTTTTTTTAACAATTTTCAATAGCATTGGTTTTGCTATACGTCCCTCCAATAAATTTATATTATTTAGAATAACATTTTGAACATTATTTAATATATATAAATAATTATTTGGTAAATTACCAATCCTGCAAAATGATAGCAAAACACTTATTGCTGCATGAATGTCTATATTTTTCTCATGACTATTGAAAGCATCTAAAATGAAACTAATTATGTTTTCATCTAGATTGTGATTGCATGCATACCGTAATGCATTACTTAATTCTTTAGTACTATCCTGATCAATTTGGAATTGTAGTTGTGCAATAAATACTTCGGGTAAAGCTTGAAGTATAGCTTTACTTAAATTGGTTGGTTCCATACGTTTTAATAAAAATGACAAGTAATAAATTTGTTCCAAATATAAGTCATTTATAGAACACCTAATTAATTGCAGAATTGACTGTACAATGAAACTTGAACTGGGTACATCAACAAGATTTAAAAGTTTTAGTGATTGTATCAATCCTGGTAAATCTAATTTTCTAAGATTTTTTCTTAAAATGGAACACATCTGTGAAAAATGTTCACTTTTCTGTATCTCTGGTGAAGAAAAATCATTTTCCTGATAAAATTTTAGCATGGATGTCAAAGCAGCTACAATATGACTTCCATCAATTTGATTCTTATTTATCTCAATAAGTCGAACAAGGTTTGATGGATTTTTATCCTGATTAATTAAAGTAGACAATTCTTTAACACTACCTATTTCAGTTTTTATATCGTTTTGGTTTTCTAAAAATGATTTAAAAGATAATAATAAATGTGTATTATGTAAATAATTATAATAAATTGAAGATATTTTTCTTACCTTTGATTTGGACACTACTATGACATAGCCTTCTGATTAAAGGATGTGGAAAAATTGTAACATTTCTTAATGATTTAGATAACTTCATAAATGACTTGGACATTATAATCTTCTAGAATAAAATAAATTACTTTATAATCAGAAATACGTTGAAAAATATATAAAGTCAATTGTTAAATTATGTGTAAGATTTTTAAAGATTCACCATGAATTTTCAATAAATAATATTACTGTTGGATATATAAACAAATTTTTTTTATAATAATAATTACATGTGAAGTAATGTATACATACTTTTTAGGTTATCAAACTCTATTTGTACAGTCGTGTATTCATAAAATAATATGATTCTAATTTTTATACTTTAAATATTTATATTTCACTTCTCTAGTCCGTAGAAATATAAGTCACACGGCAGGTTTTTCTTAAAATTCTTTACACAACTCCTGTAAAAAATTTTTTTATATTTTTATATAAAATGATGAAATAGAAAACTTCCTTATTAGCTTTACTTATTACGCCCCCTACTGATGATAGCATGATGTATATAAATATATGATTTATTGCCTAGTGGCCATGGTCCGTAAAAAATACATATATATGAGATTGTGAGAATTTGACAAGTAAACTGCACGCATGAGATATTGTTCGTCAATTCGAATTAAAATATGGATGAGAAGACAATATTGGAAGAGCAACTAAGGGAAGCTGCTTGTGTTGGTGATACTGATGCTGTTCAAGAATTAGTAAATCTTGGAGTGGATGTCAACGCAAGACACGCCATAAATGGATGGTAATAATAATTTCATTGTTTATATACGAAACACTTGAGGTGAATTTTATGTTTATCATTTTAAAAATTTATTGTCATGTTTTGTTTTAAATCTATTCAAGGACTCCATTACACTGGGCATGCAAAAGAAACTATTTGGATGTTGTAGTTTTGTTATTAAAAAGTGGAGCAGACAGAAATGTTAAATCTGACAAAGGTGAAACTCCAGCATCAGTTTCTTCAAACCCATATATTTTACGATTACTAGGTGCTTCACCTGATTTTTCCAAGACATCTAGTGATTCAGAAATACCTGCATTTGTGCCTAATTATATTAAAAATACTCCATTGAATAGCAAAATAGATTTAGGAATTCCTCAAAGCATTAGTAGTAAAAGCGTAGAAGGTAACTTTATATAAATTAATTTTTATATATTTATAATTGATCCAACTTTATTTCAGTCAGTGATTCTTTTTCAGAAATAATATTAAAAATACGAATTGCAAATATTAGTGATCCCGATTTTATAGAAGTTGATCTTCCACGTAATGCTTTAACTTACCCAAATTTAATCAAAATATGTTGTGATGAATTAGAAATTAATGCAACTCAGATAGTTAAGCTAAGAAAACTGCCTAATACAAGAATTCGAAGGGATAAAGATGTACAAAGACTAGAAAATTTTCAAGAAATTGAGGTAGTGCTGTATTCATCACCAAGCATTCCTAATGATGCAGCACACAAGTCAATGCAATATGCTAATGGAAGCACAGTGCCGATAACTCCAACAAATAATTACCAAAGTATATCCAAAAAAGATCAAACAATTTTATATTAAGCTATGTACATAATAATTAAAATGTTAAAACAATTTTAATGTTGAACTAAAGTCTGCAATAACGTTTATGAATTTCGTTTAAGGTTTTAGGTATAATAATAAGTACTCAAATAATTGTACAAAAAATGCATTTATTTACATTTTTAATAAACTACAAAAGGTTTTTTCAACCTTATAAATATTTTTAACTTAATAAAAAATTTATTTTATTTACAATATATCAAAAGATATAATTTTAACTATCATTATTTTCATCATCTTCATCATCATTCACACTTTTAACTTTACTTTTCTTATTTACACCTTTAATTTTAGTTTCCTTTTTTATTTTTTTAGTTTCAATTTCATCTTTTAGAATATCATCGTCATCACTGTTCTCTTCATCACTCTCATTCTTACCAAGATTTTGAACATAGACTGTACCATCAGGTGCTACCGTAACATTAACATTAGATGTAGATGTGGACAACTCTCCTTCAACTGTTGTGTAAGCTTTAGGTCGTTTAGGAGCTTGTACTGGAACTTCAACTTCATTTTTGTTTTCTATAATTAAGAAAAGGTAAAAAAAAATAAGAATATTTATAGAAAATCATATGTGAAAATAGTTAAATATACAAAAAAATTCTTACTTAATGTCATGTAAATAGGGATTGCAAGACTCAATGGGGTTTTAATCCTTAATGATCGAATGTTTTCCCAACCCCCAGGAAAACTTTGTTTTAATTCATCTATTACTGCCATTATGTTATCAACAATTTCTCCTACTTTCATTGAGCAACTACCAACCTGGGTAAGATAACTATCTCCATTGGCATGAATTTGCAAACAAGTCTTCTTTAGTGCATTATCAATTTCTAATTTGAGGTCTTTATCCATGTGAATAGATGTTGGTAATTTCCTTTTTTGTCTAAATAGCTTTCCTAATAAATGTGTTATATGGCCAGAAATGCGACCATCAACTAGAAAATAGTCATAGGAACCAAACAATCTTCTTCTCATTTCAAATTGCCTATATTCCGTTTTGACTTGATTAATAGGTATAATAGTTTTAATTTGATTGCACCCATGTTGCTTCAATAAATCTTGATAATGATTTACGGTATCTTCATAATCTCTTCTTCTGCCTTTTTTAAGGTCTTTTACAAATAAAGCTACATCATCATTAGTAGAAATTACAGAATGGGGAAGAGATCTGAAATGTAAAAATAATATTATAAATACAAAATGAATAAATATAGTTAAAATATAATTAGAAAAATGTAAAATCTCATAGCAATTTTATAATCATGGTTCTCATAAGGATCCATTGGTAATTTTTAGTATTTAATCATGTACAATGTTACTTTGATTCAAAAAATTATTCAGAAAAATCATTAATTTAGTACTCACATTCGCTTTTGATGTAATGGTACTTTTGGAACTTTGATGCAGTTAATCAATAAATGTACTGGTGGTCTATCTGCATTAAATAAGCTTTTCTTATTTTTTTCGTGATTTTCAACTACTTTGACAAGAGCTTTCACGTAATTAATAACATCTTTCCTTGCTATTCCGTAACTGCCTTTATTACCTACATTTTCTTCATTTTTAATATCTAATTGTTTCCTCTTTTTAGACTTAATATTTTTTATTTCTTTATTAGCTTCAACTTTATTAGACTTTGTGGGTTCTGTTTTTACCTTCTGTTTTGGAATACTAGTTGTCTCAACCAAAATTTTCCTCTTCTTTGATTTTATATCGCACCTTTCACTTCCTTTTAATTTTTCTGCTTTTTCAGTTTTGTTGATTTTTTTTGGTAATGTATTTTCTTCAATAGAATTTTTCTTTGAATTTATTGGTTTAGGTTTTTCTTGATTCTTCTTTTTCTTGTCTGACAATTTCGTATTTGATTCGTTATTGTTAGCAATCTTTGAAAGGGTGAGTAAATTCTTTTTATTTTTAGGAATTGTATCACTTTTTATCGAAACCTTTTTTGAATTCTTTTTTGACGTAGGTGGTTGTTGAACTGATTTTTTTAAGTCTTCCACCAGATTTTTTTTTGTTTTTGTAACATTTTTAGTTAATTTAGTTAGTGAATTTTCCTTATTTTTTTGTTGTTCAAGACTTTCTTTAATAAGATTTTTCTTTTTCGAAGAAATTTCTGTTAAAATTTTTTCATTTTTTTGTTTTTTCAGAGGTTTTTGTATACTGGATAAATTTACTTTAGAAGGTACTTTTTTACTTTCTTTTGAGTCTTTTTTAGATAATCTTTTCGTCGATTTAGTTGATTTTGCCTTACTTTTAGCATCACCTGCTAAACGAGATGCTAACAAATCCATATTTTAAAATTATATTTATCCAAGATAATTTTTTACTTTGTTGCACAACAAAGAATAATGCTGTGTATATTGATAATCTTCCACAAGATTCAAATTTCTATAGTATTCTATACAAGTACATAAACACTTGTGACTACTAATTCGTTTTATCTGTAAACGAAAAATATTTTATTAGTAAATCATAAATTGAGACATTTTCTTTAGTAAAGTATAAAGATTTAATTTTAAATATAAATAATCCTAGTGTTTTCATGATTCAACGACAAAATAAGTTTAAGAAATATATAGACTTTATAAAACTTAAGTTTAAAATAAAAGATTAAAATACTATTTTCTTGAATATTAATAGATTATTAGGATTTGTATCATAGCATTAGATAACGTAAAGGTTAAAGGATTCTTGTTTAATTCATGGATTCTTGAACGGATAAAATAACTTTGCTTGGTATCATAACGTGGCGGCGAAAATCTAACCTAACTTTTGTACGTTAATATATTTCAAGTCAATATATAGAATAGCTATAATAAAACTAATTTAGATAGATATTATTACAAATTATAATATAATGTTTATAAACTAAAAAGCAGATTAAGTAATTTAACTTACTTTGGAAATGCACACTCGTCGATAGGACGTGCAACTCCATATCCATTTTTACAAATGTTTCCTCGGCTTGTTCCTCAACTGGGTATGCCGATCAAATGATCCCAATGCGTCGCACCGGTCGCACGCTTGGATATTCCACATCCAATACCCAAGAGTAACAAACTATACAAGATGGGTTATAAGTATATTCATATTCCATTTACCATTATTCGGTATTCCATGGCGTGGCAGTCGCAGACTCGCAGTCCGGCGTCCGCGGAGGCAGACCCGCAGACCCGCAGACGGTGAGACGGCACTATTACGGGATTACGGCAGTGCAGCACTAGATGTGTATAATAGATGTCACTAAAATCAACATGCTCCGTAATTTTTAAATTTATTGATAATTAAATGAAATAAAATATATTCTATAAGAAAATAGTATCAAACTAAAAAAACAGTGGCATTTATAGCATTTTGTAATTTCAATCATGTTAATCTTATGTTAATATATAAATTTTGTCATTTATCATACTTTTAATCTATTCATACCAATTCATATCAATAAAAAATTATTTATTTGTATATAATATGACGAGAAATTAAATCATAAAAAATAAGCAAATTCCCTGCAAAATTAAATTTGAAATCTGTTGAATATATACCTAAATGTAAACAAACATAAATTCTTTCCATTTTTTAAAATAAAAACATATGAATTCGTACTTTGGTATATGATATAGTATATCGCATAAGTAAAATTGTTGTCGATGACTTGACGCACTAAAATTGTTTGGTTATTTTGGTAAAATTAAATGATGCTTATCAGAAGTGGCTTCAAAATTTATTATAATCGACGAAAGCGAAATCCCCATGAGAAGAATAATAGGATCCCTTTTAGGTGTTTCTTTCCAGACTGAATTATTAATAATGACCTTATTAGGACTGGTAATCACGTATATATTCTTGCTTATGATGGTACACAAACTTTGTATTAACATTTAATATAAACGTTAAATTTTTATTGTAGGCTAATTCTACGTTAGATTGGAAACCATTTGAACTCGTTGAGCGATTGAATCTAATACGTGACTTACATTTTTCAGTCGACGATGTTGATCTTATTAGTAGTAATTTTACTTCAAGGATAAAAAAATGTATTTATAAAATATCTAGCTTCGATTTATTCAAAAAAGTTAAATGAAATATTGTTTTCAGTGTTAAGTATTACAGTTGTAGTGGAATTTCTTTGCGGTCTCATTAATCCGTTTGCACATTTATTAAAACTTTACCCTATTATTACTTGGAGTCGTTCGGATATTTTGTTACCATGGCTCGTCACTCACGCTCTCAATACTATTTTGCCAAAAATGTTAGCTGTTTCTTTGGCTTTTATTTTCTATACCGAAAATATTATATCGACTATGTCACTGCTTGAGTTTTTGGTTGTGGAATCAATAAATCTTTGTAAGTACATAACATTTTATACAACTTTGTCTAGGTCAAGAATTTTTTTTATTTAAAATATTTTTGGGGATAGTTTTGATTAAATCATTTCAATTTTAAATTACACATAATACTATTTTGATTAAAGTGTATTCTTAAATATTTTCGTATTTCATCTGAGTAAAAAATATTGTTTTATTTATATCGTTTAGCGATAGCCTGGTACAATTGGTATGTATTTTTTGCATTTTATCTGGACCTCCGAGAAATAGATCGAAAACGAAGTTTACGTAAGCGGCGCAACAGAATTTCGGAAGATTCAAGTACTCCGCCTCAAGTATATAAAAGTATACCAAATCTACAAGAATTATTTGACAAATCTTCATTGTACGTTAATAAGCTTAAAAGTATGCGCAACACGAGATCACTTACCTTAATGGAAAGTACAAGTCCGGAAGTTGAATCAGATGAATTTTCATCGCCAACTTCGTATACAGAAGAAAGTTTATTGACTACTGAGAGATCAATGAATTTATCAAATATTACAGATAAACATTTAATAGATGAACATACACGAGAAAATATTTCAAGCATTTCCGATCGTTATAATACAAGCGAAAAAGAAAACATGATACCAGAAGAATTTAATTCTCCTGTAAATACAGTTCAAAACAAATGTACTTGTTCTAGTTCTGAAGACGAAGAGGAAATTACAATCTTAATATCAAAGAAAATTCAAACAAAGAATTCAGATAGAAATGAAGAAATAAATATAAGTGTTAAACCGTCAAACATAGAAATTCAACAAAAAAAAAATTTTAATAAAAAATCCAAAAAGTCGATAAATCAAAGTATTCAAGCAACAAATTTAATAGAACCCCCAATTAATACAATTTTACCTAATTCATCTATACGTGACACAGTAAATCATTCCAATTGGAATTTCAACGATAATGGTGATAATCTTCATTACCTATTGAATAAAAATTTCGAACTTTTAGATAAAATGTGTCAAACATTGCATATTAATAAACAAAACTGCACGAAAAATAACAAGCAAAAATGGTTGATTTTTCAACAAGAACTCGAATGCCACTTAGATAAACATGTATTTTTTAAAGAATCGAACGTTAATACAATGAAACCTAAAAACACAAAGCATAAAATATTAAAGGATAGTAATTCACAGACAGAAAACCGAACCAAACATAAGATAAAAAATAGAGAAAAACACATATCAGTGTCTAAAACTCCCAAAAGTGAAATTTTAAAATCAAGAGGAAATTATTCACAGAGAATTAGATCCACAATTAAATTGAGTAAAAAGCATAATTTATCAAGACAGTTAACGCATGAAGAAAGAGTTTATAACAAAAAAGTAAATTCTAAAGATCGCATGGAAAACAAAATTACTCATTTACTCAATTTCGATAGAATTTCAGATATAATTGCACCTACACCGAAAAGGACATCTTGCGAAGTGTATCACAGTTTAACAGATAATTGCCGTAAAAACTCATCTTCAGCAAAATCCAAAAATCATAAATTAAATTTTTCAATATTGAAACCAATGAAACTCAAAAATTTACAAGCAGAATGTACTGAAAATAAAAATGTTAGAGAGTTACAAAATCTTTATGCGTATAACAATTTAACTCTAGAACAGGATAGACGCGAAATGCTACAGAAAAAGAAAAAATCAAAAATGACTAGTTACAAAAATGCTTTACCTGAAATTACTGTATGCACTCCCAATGCTGCTAATATTGATACAGAATTACAAAAATATGTTAATTTCAATTTTAATAGAGAAGCAGAAGGACGAATACTTCAACAATTCACAAAATATAATGAATTTTTAAATCAAAATAAAGTTTCTAATAAATCCAATCGTAAATTGCATCACTTCCAAAGTGCTAACGGATCAATAAATCGTATTTTGAAATAGAATCTGCTCTTAATATAAAATCTAGTTCATCTCTAACTTCTAAAGATACAACATTTTCACAAGAAGAAATTATTTCTAGACAAGATCGTGAAATAGCCGATGACTCTGTGATGCCACAAATGTACCGATCCAATCTAAGAGAAATTATAGAGAGAATTGATTGGAGCAATCACTCATCACAAGCATTTCATAATTTTTCGGCAAGTACAATGATTAAAAATAATTTGACTACAGTACAGCATGAGCCAGAAAGCCGAGTTATAGCTGATGATGAAACGGTGAACATGTTGCAAAACGCTTTTTCTTTCAGCGATGAGAATGAAAGAGGATTTCATTTAGGACCAGAATTAAACGAACCGTATCCAATATTTCAAATTGTTGCTTTAACTATGAATGAAATTTTTAAGTCTGTGGGTTGGCGAAATTTTTCTGAGACTATGCCATTTCAATTTGGAAGCGATATTGAAATTTCCACTTCTGACGACACAATATTTTGTTACCCCCAAGAACAATCAAATTCTCAAGATTCTGGAGATGATGAGGAATGCGTAAAAACACCTATTAATGTTGATACAGATAAATTTGTTGAACTCGAAGAAAGAAATAATATTTCTTATTGTCTATTAGAACAACTGCAAGAACTATTAAAGTCATCTCGTGAAGCATTATCTGCAATAGAAAATTCTCGTTCTAACAACGCTGGTGAAAATAAGCAAAAGTGTATAGATGACGTAGAAGAAACATTCTCCAACAGTATGATTGAATACATAAATGCTTTTAATGATTTATACAATAAAGTCGAGCACATAAAAAATGATATGAACGCCTTGAATACTTTCCCGAGCATTGACGAGAAAATTTCTCCAAAAGAAGATAAATTTCTCAGTAATGGCATTCACGACAGTAAAAATCAAGGCAGTATTATTGAAATAGAAACAAATCCTCAAACTGATGTACTCTGCATCGATACAAAGCACTGCCTGAATATTAACTTCAAAGATATTAAATTCAAAACAAGAAATGATGCCCCAAAATTTACAATTACACGTGAATATTTATCAAAAATATTACGAAGCTTAGAAATAAAAAAAAATACTGAATGCAATTTAAGTTTGAAAGATAAAATAAATAAAAACAGATTAACAAGGAACAAAAGTATATTTTTAGAAGCTAAGAAAAAATGTGAAAGAAAAGATAATATTTTACGTTCAGTAAAATCTGACGGATGTTTAATTTTAAAATCCGATATTAAAAAATTCAAATTAGAAAATCAAAATAATTATGTATTGGGTATTTTAAAAAAATCACCGACGCTTTAAGAATGAGTATAGATTTTTCTAAAAAAGATTTATTCTTATACATAGTTATTTCGTGCTTACATTAGATGGCAACAAGTTTATGAAACTTGTCTATTAAGGTGTTGATTTATAAATATGCATTATAAACACTTAATATTTGATTTTTAATAAAAACATGTACAGTTATTTAAATAAACTAATTTTTCTAACTAAATTGAAACCTACTTTGCTGCATGAATACGTTTTTACTCATTCATACCAGTTATTTACTTATTTGAATGCAATACAATTTCTGACAATATTTTAATTCATATCGTCATTGCATATCACGGCAATAATAACAATTTAGCAAGTTACGTCATAACCTGATGAAATTTCTGGCACGATATAACTGGGATCACAAACGGTATTTTTTACTGCTTCCCTGGCACTAGCTTTTAAAATTCTAAAATTAATTTCGTCTTTGTTCATGTAGCCGTACAGATACATTGGAAGCTTATTCGACAAGATCCAGACGTTTTGGTCCTCTTCATGATCCATTCTAATGTCATTGGGAAAAACTAAAGAAACATTACTCGTTCCAATTACACCTAAATTTTGAGGTATGTACTCTTTTCTAGTATCCCAACACCATACCGAATCTCTCGTTACCATATTGAAGAACATAACACCATTTTTATCGATAGCAGATCCAGAAGAATGGCCGTAATCCTTTGCTCTTGGCTTACCAACGGGAACAAATTTATTGGCATTGTGGTCAGCTGATTTCTTGTCTCTTAAAGCTGAAAGGGGCACCGCGAATTCGCGAAAACTAGACATTGGATGGAAAAACATAGTTTTTTCATCATGGACATCTACAGGTGTTAAGGCTATCCCGAAAATTCCATCGGTCCAATGGAATTCGAGTCCGTGAAGATTGTAACGAGATGACAAGGGATCTGGGAAGAAAAAGTGATGTTGAATTCTGAAAGAACTGTCGTTGTATAGGTCGTAAACTATCAGACCAAAACGCCAAACGTCTGCTGCATAGGCGACGGCGCGGTCACAGTTGTTATCTCTGACGTCAACGACGATGTTTGAATATAACGAATCTTCTTTAATTTGATCATCTGGTAAAGGATACGATTTTATCAATTCATCGGTATATAAATCAAAAACAAAAATCGTTGGTGGACAAATCTGTTTTGGATCGTCAGTAACGTCGATTTTTCCAGAATCTAATACCCAAAGACGATCACATTCGTCTATCTGCATTCTAAATACCGATGTTAATCCTTGACAGTTACCTAAAGTAAACAAAAGAAATTCAAGTCAAATTATATTTATAAAATTTTTTAATTTAAAAAAAAAATGAAAATTATATCAGACCTAGATGATTATGCCATCTCCAATCAGGATATGGGCGTAATTTCGGACTTTTATCAAATGATTTAGTAGAAATCGTTGTTAGTGTAGCGGGAATTCCCTTTTTCCACCTTGGCATACTGATAAAGATTTTATCTTTCCAGATTTCTAACCCAAGGGGTAAATTATTTTCAGGAATAAATGAGCCGCTGTATAGCAAGTTATTTCTATCTTCTTCATTGTCAAATTCATAATCAATAGTTTTCCAGTAATAGGCCTATAATTAAATAAGTAATGTATTAGAGAAAAGACAGCATAGTTATTACAGTCTAATATTCTGTGTTACTTTCGAACTTACTAATTGCATGGCTGGTCCGGCATACTCGTCCATATAACCAGTTTCTTTGGGAGGTTTAAATGTGTGTCCAGGACTAAAAAATCGTTCACTATGATTGACCTGGTTTTGGTGATTGATCTTAGATGACGGCAAAATATTGTTCGAGTTCACATTATTGTGAAAGCTATTCAGATTTCGCTCGTTCTTTTTACTCTCCGGATGATTGTTTTGAGTTGCAAAATTCGAGCCTATTTGAAATCCGTGTGGTTTCTCTGTATTCCTTTGAGTTATTGTATTATCATGATTGTGGTTACTAGGAAAATCGCAATTCACGTGAGACGGTGGGTCTTCTTGTCCAAACGCTGGGTCATCAAAAGAAGCGGTAGAAGACTAAATGAGAATGAATAATAATAAAAATTTATCGTATGGAAAGAGCATTTTTTATATATAATTATAAATAAAGATTTTTTTAATTCAATATTGTACCGTTATCGAAAACATTATTTGAAAAAAATTCAAGATTGGTATATTTAAATATAAGAAAAGCAAATATTTAATTAAAAGCTCGTGAATGAAACCTAAATTGAATTTTACTTAAAAGTCATGCGGATAGTAGGTCAATAAACGGCATTTCAAGTAGAAATAAATATTAATGAAAGGAATCGAGTTAACACCAAGTACGTTTTTGAAACTGTCGATGACATTGAGTTTCCTAAAGTAGACGATAGCTATAGAAGATGAATTTACGCAATGTGTGTACTGTCTCTCGGTCTCTTTGAAAACAGCGAAAAAAAACTTGTATAAGGACGAGCCGTCATTCAAAGATCAGCTTCTCAGATAAATGTGATCCCGTGATCAACGAGATTGCAAATTGATCTTATATACTTTTATTGTTCATCATACGTGCTTAATGCAATTGTACTGTGTATAGAAAAATAAAAAGTCATCATTCGAGAATGAATTAACTACCGTCACAAAATCAACAGGCAACGACGAAAGCTGGGGTACTGGCGGCGGTGCCTCGAGTTCTTGCGAAATGAGAATGTTTGGTCCGGCGGGCTCTGCAAATTCTTGAAATCCCAGTAGCGACATAGTCACCAGCCAGGGCATGACGTTCGCCATTCCTGTAATGCAAAATGTTAGCGTCAGCTGCAATCAACGATTAACTCGGTGCAAATTGCCAAATTAAGAAACCCGGTCACCTCAATAAATCAACATTTTCGTCAATTCGACGAACTTCAATCCAGTGCAAAAATATATTACGTGATTCGTGAAGTAATTATAATGTGTTTATAATAAATTCATCGATATCAGACAAAAATTACGTTGCACATCGTTTAACAGTTTTTTGAAAACTTTTCCGTCATTTGGGTTTCGATATGTTATTTATAATTAAGTTTGAAAGTCTCATCGCAATTGCGTATACAGGTGTCAATGATTCATCAAAATAATGCAATGTTACTCTACTGATGATATTTTGTATCGAGATGATTGATCAATAGACGCGGTAAATTCAAGGATAACACTTTACGAAATACTAATAAAGAATGCACATAAACAGTAAAATATTATAATTCCGTATAGAAATACGTGAACTTGACATATTCTCCAAAATGAATTCGTTATATTAATTTTATATTTCTAAGTCTTTCTCGTAACACCTTTTTTTTTATTTGAATTAAGAACCTTGAAAATTTTTATTTTATTTTATATAAAAATTCTGCATAAAAAAAATTATTTTATGTTAAGAATAAAATCATAAAATCGCCGCTATTAAGTGTTTATTCACTGGCGATGTATTCGATGAATGAATAATTCACTGGTGAAACGTATTTAGATACTAAGATTGCGTGTTAGTTTACCGGGTTTTAGGAGATATTTACAGATTTTTATTAAATAAAATTTTTACTTTAATTCTTTATCCAAAATTTGCTCACCGATGTAAAGTTTGAACATTTTAGAATATAAATTTCAATAGGGTTTTACTTTTAATCCACTTTTAAATCACTTAATTAAATAACAAAAGTTACAATTTCCTTATTCATTCATTCACTGGTGAAGTCACCCTATATTGAAATATTCTCTATAAACACTACGAATACTTTTAAACATATAGATCTTTCTTTCACTATAAGTAGTAACGTTTAGATACGACAAGCAATGATTTTATAGCCAATTATAGATTTCCACGTATAATTATTTTTGAAAATCCAAATTAAACGACTTGCAAACATGCGCCAGCAAGTAGTTATAATGCCGAATGAAAGAGCACTATAGTTGCTTGATTATTTTCACTTTACGTATATATAATCATTGAAAAAAAGGATAAAGAACAACACAAAGCTTCCAAAATCCTACCTGCCATGGTGCAACTTAGCAAATAGCTGTTCCTCCAAAACGTGCGGATAAAATAGAAACACCAATAAATCGGCAAAAGACGATAAAGCAACAACAACGTATGTTGGCGGACGCGCGCTTTCGTATGTGTATTATAAACTTTCTTCTAGACGAGCCACTACACTAGATAGCTGTCGGCTCGTGAAATCGCGTATATAGGAGCACGGGTGTGCGCGCTAGCGCTCGCGCGCCGCGGGATACACACGGACGGCGCAGGAGGAGAGTACCTGGCTCGCGCGCGCGTGTGTCTTAGACCGGACGAGATGCGACTATGGGATGTGTTGGCCATTTTCACGGGTTTATTCAGGCCGCTCTCAGAGGCGCCTCTGTCTCCATATACCTCGAGACGGGAGAGAGAGAGAGGAACGGTACGCAGCAGTCCCTTCTCTCGTGCGCGCGGGAGAATCTTCCATGGTACCGTGTGCGCTCCATCTCCGTTGCTTCTCCTTCCTTCTCTCTTTCGCGCATTCGCGAGCGCTCTATCACTCTCTCCGCGGCGGCGCGCTAGGTCATTGGCGTAGAGTTCACGGTGGGAAAGCTTTCCCGATGAGCCCGCCGTTGTTGTTGTACCTAGTCTATAAATATGTATGTACACCTATGATGTACCTCGTGTGAAAATCCCGCGTATAGGCCGTGGATGCAGTTCGCGGTGAAGTATATGGGTACACCTATACCTGCTTTTGGTGAAAATATAAGTGTTCTCGCGAGAGTATCGTTATGTCACTTTCACGTAAGTCGTATACATTTTTTTACGATCTGCAATTTTTCTCGCTGTTAAGTGCGAACGCGTTTTTTTTTTGTTAATGATACCAAGTGAGACCGTTTGAAAATTTTTCAATAATGTTAAAGTTACTATATTTAACGAAAACTTAAACGGCCTATTTAAGAAAAAACTATTTTTTATAGCGCTAGACATTAAGTTTCCCAACAAAAAGTTAATAGCGTTTCCATTACAATGAGAAAGAAAAATTGTCTTTTCGTAATTGACCCGACCGCAGTCACAATGTTTTACGATAATACCACGCATCTTCGTGCGTGAACCGTGTTCGCGTCAACTTTTCAGCTCGAAAGAAAAGCTCCTAATCCAGTATAGGAGAACATTTTAACGATTGAAGCTGTGACATGATCGCGGTTTTATACATCTATCAGATGTTACTTTATAGACGTGCGCGCAGCCAAGCGCACAGGAAAGTGCGTCTTATAGCGCCAAAGAGCATTTCCCTTTCGTTCAGTGTATGCGCGCGAGGCACAAGCCGATCCTGATTGCTGGAGCGAATCAGCGCGGCAGTGGTAGCGGGATTTCGTTATGTTTATGGCGGAAAAAACGCCGGCACGCTTCATAATTTATACTACTACTAGCTACTGTATATATATATAACTACCAACGGCTTCCTAAGATCGTTACACTATTATCAGCTTTTATCATCTACTCGCTTTGCGATTTTTATATACGCGAATAACAATGTAAATGAGCGGCAGCAAAAACTTTGTATATAGCGATAATTTTTTCTCATTTTATTTAAGGCTCTTGCTAAACGTACGTCAGATGTAAAGTACATTGATTCAGAGAATAAGTTTCAAAACACGTTGCTGTGATATTTGTTTTGCTTTGACATCTGACTAGAAAAATTATATTACGTTATATATGTATATACTTTGTATACATAAATCTGACGTACAAATAGCAAAAGCGTTTATTTAATGACGATTATGAGTTGCTCTCTTTCTCTCCCTCTATTCGATTATTGGTGTTATTATTTTGCAATGCCATTTTATAAGTCAAAATCGTTATTATATGATTACAAGCGGTTTCTACGAGAAAGCTTCATTTGGAAAATAAATCATTTTTTATTCATTAATTTCTACCTGAATATCTTATGCTCTTTGCCTCCGCAATAATTAACGTTTATTATCATACTCGTTCCAGGCTATGTTGCGGATTTCGTGATTCCCTAAATTACTTTTAATTGATTTTGAAAGTATAATAAATAAAAATAATATTGAAATGCCTGTCCTCGTATTTTATAATAATAGACTTCATACTCATGTTTCAAAAGTAAATTTGAGAAATCCAGCTATAATAAGACTGGATACACAAGTTTCTATATATACACTTGTTATTAAGAATTGCAAGGCTAAAAATTTTTTAAATTCTGTTATACTGCCAGATTTCCTAACCGCCAATTTTCCCAAGATTTTCTTTGACTCCGAAAAACTGTTACAAAAACATGTAGTGGTATTTTTCAGTAAGAATTTCTTAATTAATTTCTAGTCTACTTTTTCGTCATTAAATTATTTACTTCAATTAAATCTATTTACTACTGTAGCTATTTACAGTAAACTACAGATTATCTTAAATGCCTCTTTAATGTATAAATTGAATGCCTGTAAAACACAAGCATTTTTTGAAAGATGAAAAACTAAATATTATTGCTATTTCATAATTAATTGCACAAAAATACTAAGTATTTAGCCTGTAATCATTACCATTTACCACACTCATAGCTCATAGTAAAGTAGCATGTTTCAATGACAATATAGAAGAACCCTCCTTACGCAATATATAAGAAAATATAGGTATAAAATACGGATGTAATCCACACACGAGACTTCAAACACGTATCTTGCATATATCTTCGTCGTTACATAAACTACGGAAAGACAAATTCTATAAAAAAGAAGAAGAGGAAACAAGTCCCCGATGCCTGGGAAAGGCGAGATGTCCCACGATAGAGCGAATTAACAAGGGTTGTACCTGGAAGTAGATACGCGCCGTGCCTAGTCAGACGCGTCGTCCCTGCTATCTCGGCGCTCATCTACTATATCCAACACACGCACTCCCCGCCCGATTTATTTACAAACTTCAGTGCACCATCCCGCTTTCTCCTCGCATAAAATAAATAAACCAATCAAGTACACTCACGCGGCTTGTTCCACGTCCTCGGCGGCGGCTCATGATGCTTCTCGACAAAGTCCTGGTGGTATCGGAACACCGGATCGGTATTACCAGTATCCCAGAACTGCGGCTGCTGCTGATAATTGCTGAGCCGATTCCGCGAGGGCCTCGCCTTGGCTTCGCTGCTCCACCTGCACGACCAATCGTTAACGTTTCTATCATCGTAGTGCGGACGCCGATCCCGGCGGGCCATCACATCTCGCAGGCGCCGGCGGCAGTCCGTTCGTCACTAGTGCGCTCACTGGCCCGACACCGCACATTCGTTAATGTCGTCGAGAGCAGCTCCCTATAGATAGGCCGCGTGCGTGCAGTTAGGGCCGGTCCATTTTTACGCCGTTCACTTTCGACGTGTGCGGCAAGTGCATTCCAGATAAGTCAGTCACTGTGTCTTTACGGCGCAGCCACTTTTAGTCTTAATTACAGCCCAAACGAGCCTCCATTATGTCACTCGTGTGTTATTATATATGTACTCGCAATTCTCAAGCTTAGTCACTATTAAAATAAACTTTATTTTGACTGTACTCGTATCGTATAGGTTGCATGCGGCGAGTGATCGGTCAGTGTCTAAACTAAAACTGACGATCCGCGTGCACCCGCTCGCGGGAGCGGGAAAAGCAGTTTAATAAAAAAATGTTCCTTGTTTCCCCGCTCCCGCGTGCAACCCGGTACCGTAACAGTAGCGCGCGAAAGTTAAGACCCAATAAGTTACACCGCCACACGCAGACTCGCCGCCGCCGCCGCCTTTTGCTCAGCAAAAAACTACAGCGGCATGAACTATATACGTCGAAAGGTGCACGTTATTATTAGTTTTTCGCACGACTATATACATATACAGGACGACGTGCGCGCATGCATTATTCACGCAAAGCGAGCGAACGCAAGAAGGGACACTAAAAATAAGTAATCCATCGTTCGTGCGCGTGTATATTTGCGCAAATTTCCTGCGCTGTTCCACGAACTGCTGTATTAACCCAGATTGCGCGCAGAACCGATTTCACGCGCCCAAGGAGACACCTGTGAAATCACTATCCGCGCCCCGAGCTATTTCCTGAATCCGACTCTCACGCGCGCTCGTGCGGATTCGCTCCCGATAATATATAGTATAGTACAATTCGCGAGAGCAGCCGAGCACATACACACCGGAAGGAAAGCGAAACGTAAATACGATTGGCTCTGTTTTTGATACGAGCGGGTGATAAATCGCTTCATTGTGCCGAGGGTAGAGTGCAGTTTGTGCGCGAAGGGCTCATAAATATTGTCTTATACGTGTGTGTGCTCGATGATCCGGTTCAGGGCGTTA